>JBBPFQ010667157.1:0-15627 GCA_037974815.1 Kaempferia elegans | reverse complement strand
AAGAACCAACATCACATGATCAATCATATCAGATTCCTATCGTCGAATGTGAGGGGCTTGTGTAGCGTTTTCCACCTAAATAATTAGATTATAAATATTTTTTTTTACTCTCTTATAAAATTTAAATATATATATATATATAGAGAGAGAGAGAGAATGGATTTGAAAAACATTTAAAATGATGTAGACATATATTTGAAAGGCTAATAAATACCCAAGTATGTAATATGAAATCATGATAAATATACATCTAACAATGAAGATATAAAAAAAAACTTAATAATAATAAAATAAGATAAAATTTATTTATATATATAAATCTTAGCCTGCACGGTCGGGCGACTGAAGCAGAAGGCGCCTTCTACCTCAATCGTCGTTGCACCAGCGACCGTAAAGACTAAGATTTCTCTCTGTCTCTCTCTCTGCTAGAGTGAATTTTCTATGCTTTAGAAAACTTGGGACGTGCACTTCTATCCAGGTAAACTCAATGCTACAATCATTATGTTACTCACAATGGTAAGAAAAGATGGTTACGTTCATTTAAATATCCCTCACAATCTACTCCTAAAAGAAAATAAATTACAAAATGAGTTTATAATGGAATATTAAATAGTTGAAGAGTGGAAAAAAAAAATATTTCCCCCGAGGATATACACCCGTTAAAATTATCCCTCTTCAACCAACTAGACTACACAATTATCTTACTCACAATGTAACAAGTATCTTGTATTTTATTATTGAATATTAGTATTATTTTATATCAGCAAATAGATTTTGTTTTCAAATTGTTATCGACAACCTTTTGATGCCATTATATAATAAAATTTATTTTTCAACACAAATGTTGTGTTGATGAAATTAATAACTTGAAGAATATGCGATACCCATCTTATTGCCCTTAGAAAGCTTACCCGAATGCGAACTGAGAAGCCATTTTTCTTGCAGCCTGATCACCAGCAAGAACGCCTTCACCTTTGCTCAGGAATTATGCCTTCTGTTCAACATTTAAATGACCTATTGAACATCCTATAACAAGCTTTAATTATTCCACAAAACATTTAATCTTAATCCTCACATTCCAACAAACACTCACAATCTATGTTATCGAATCAAATTTCACACTTGTTTTCAAAACAGAAAACACAAAATCTTAAATAGGGAAAAAAGGAATGCATCGCAAGTGTTACCTAAACAGATACAAATCATGCACACACATTTTGCATTCGATTGACCACAGCAATGCCGCTTTCACAGTAGAGGCAACAGTCCTTGCAGTCCTGTAAAAATAAGGTTAGAAACAGCCACAACAACCATTGTACAAGAAACATAAGAACAAACGCAGGCATTGATAACATGCTTTAATTTGGAAGGGAAATCACAAGAAAAGATGAAAAGTTGGGAGGAGCATTTGAAGCTCAGCCTAAAAGCTTAGTGAGACTGGGTTTTGCTTGTTAGGGACTTGCTCAAATGGCAATAACTATTGACTTGTCATATAAAATGGTGCGTGCTACAAAGAAAGTAATTTGGTTTCCTTAAACCAAATTTGATTTTAAATTCCAGAGGTTACATGTCGAATGTGGCGCGGTGTATCTAAGATGAGAAATATAACGGTCAAAACAAAATTGGTCCGATTCAAAATTCAAGTGTTTTATTTTGTATCAATTAGCAACGTGCCTAGGCTTGCAATGAGAAGTCGAGGTACCTGTGTTCCTAAAACTGCTTGAACCCTGCCTCATTCTACATAGTACTTGGAACTGCAAGGTGGAACTCGTTTTCCAGATGCCGGCGTCAATTCATATGTTAGATCCACATTCATAAGCCGATGATTTTCCTTTGAGCGATGCATGGAAAAGGAAGTTTCGAATACATCTCCCTCATTGACTCTGAGAGCAGGTTGCAAAAGGAATACCTGGCCAAATATTTACAATAAAAAAGAATGATGGTAATGCACTTAAATTCAATAATAATAATAATAATAAGACTAGTTAAGCCCATTGATTGCATTTTCTGCTACTGAAGGCACTTGAGTTCAGGTATCTGAACGGACAAATGGTATTCTGATCAAATTCAAGTATACTTCATGGATACTCATATATTACACACATGGAAATTAGATCTCTGCATACTCAAATAGGATCAGATAGAAGAATAGCAACATGAGATGAGTCTTTACCAGGTTTGAATAATGGGTACTTAATCTGGCTCAGATTTGGGGTTCAGATAGTACCAAACTAGAGTGACAGATCTACTGCAATCCCTAGGATAATAGATCTAATTTGATTTGATTTTTATTTTTTTAAAAAAAATAAAGAAGAATAGGGCAGAAATCTTTCCTTCCATTTCATCAAGAATTCCTAAAAATATCACGTCATTAAATTTGTCACTTCATCTCAATCAATCAATCCTGTGAACACTCAAGTTATCAGTCTTCCCATCTGGCTGAGTATATTTCATTGACACTGACCGAATGGAATATTTAGTCTAATCAAAAGAATGAACAAGGACGACCAGCATCATTTTAGCCTAATAGGAAATCATTTGAAAGCCAATTAGATTGTATATAACCTATAGGTCATTGTGCTTAAATTCACAAGAGCTTTTTAAAGAACAAGCTGCACTAGTCAAAACCCACCCAGTTTTATATGCACTGGAAATCACTTAAAGAAAGGTATCACCAGGGCTTGTAACATGTAAATATTATTTGCACAGGATGAAATAACCAACTTATGTGAAAGAAAATTTTAAAATGTCTTAACATAAAATGACAACTCAACCAAGATAAAAAGGTGAATTTGAACACAAACAAACCTGTTGACCCCAATGGGTAGAGTTCTCAACACTGGGAGCTGTTGTCAACTCAATTTCATTCAATGCTGGATTTTGTGGGTTACCCTGGAGTAATTTAAATAGCATGGACATTAGAATATCTCACACATTTAAAAGAAATATACTAAAACATAGTTAATGGTTCATACTCGGAAGTGAACATCAAACCACCCAGCTAAGGCAGACAACCTTGTCTTGTCTACATAAATAGATGACGAGAACTTTGAGGAAACTGTGCGAATTTCATCTACGGTAGCAGTCAAACAATCAATTTGCTTGATAACCACTGGAGTGCCCACAAGTTGTTCTGGATGAAGATTACACCACAATGATGTCTGTAAGATTATTAAGAGAATATTAAAACTACAATAGGACTTAAATTAAATACTTGTTTTAAGCATTTGCAACAGTTCTAAGCAAGGCCAAAAATCTTATGTTGAGATTCAAAGAGTTAGAAAAACATATTTCAGAGTATATTAATATGAATATCACATAACAACGTTTCTTGTGTCAAAAAAATTGAGAACACGGAACCACCCCCATCAAACAGTTAGGAGATTACCCAAACCAAGCACAATAAGATATAAAATGTCAGATGGATTGGAATTGGGACTTAAAATCAAAAGGAACTTAAAATTCCCATTTTTAAGTGAAAACCCCCGAGATAAAAAAAGATAATAGGTAACTACTTTAGGTAAATATTGTGCATTTTGGTATTGGATGAGACTCGACGGAGGATGTACTTATGTCAAGCAAAGTTTAGGTTGCCTCAATTTGTATTTGTCCAACCAAATCAAATTACATAATACAATGCCATCATATTGCATGTTATTTTTTGCCAATACAAAATCATTTAAATGAATATTATTTAAATTTTTTGAAAGAATTTTATATCAGTTAGTTAAAAGTTCTACATTGACCGACTATGATGTAAGATTTAATCTATTTGACAAATAAATCATTTGATTTTATCACCAAAAAATTGTTTATCATGTGATTCAGATTGAGCCTGCACATGTCTGAACTTTTGACAGGATTACCATTATCATTATTGTTTCTATAATTACAATTGTATTCCACTCGAATATCCAAGTCATTGATATTTAGACTAGTTCATATTCTAGTGCGATCACTATACTTGCTACTTCTATTTTCAGCACAAATGAAATTGTAAATGTAAATTTCCCTATAATCATTGATACTCCTCAAAATAGAGCTACTTAATATTGCCTTCACAATGAAGATAACTAACAAGCTACTATGGGGGTTATTTTAAACTGAATTCAGTATCATTAGATGTGTGATTCATTTTTTTAGACCCCTATTAAATAACTAAAAGCACAAATTTCTAGTTCACCAAAAACAAAAATCATTAAACTCAAAAATATAAATTTTCAATATCAAAAGATAAAAGAGTAACAATCACCCTTAACCTAAAAAAAAAGGACATAATCCCAGCTGTGTTGGATTGTTCTAATGTGATGGATAAGAATGCCAGCCTACTTATTTTCTCCTTAAATACAACAAGTGCTTATAGCAAAGTTAGTATGGAAATTTTTATCTTGGTAAATGGTACCTTCAAATAGTATTTCTCATGCTCTTCCCGGAATTGTTTTGTCAGCACATTCATATTAACCCCATAATAGCTTTCAGTATCTTCAACAAAGTTATTCCAATCACTCATTGCGGATTCAAGATCATTTTCTTTTTTATCTCCTATACCAGATCTGATTGGTGCCATCCACATTTGAGCATGGCTAGGATACCTACAGAAGAAAGTGATCAAGATTCAAGCGAAGCTTACACTTGAGAAGTTTAACTGTAAAAATACTAGTTCAGATAAGAAAAAAGCGAAAGCTATAAACTCAAACTTGAAATTCAGAAACGGAGCAAAACAAAGGAAATAATAGAATCCATACACCTACACCAACGATACATATGTAAAAGGTCTAATTCTATCAAAACTGGCTAAAACTTTTTTGACTAACTAGGCAAATAAGAATAACTAGGTTTGTAATCTGATATTGGTATTACTTAGCAATCTCAATTCTTTTAATAAAAATCTGATCTTGATACTACTTATCAATCTCGATACTTTAAATAACATAGTGCAACAGATGGGGAAAAAATGATATTAGATAATCCATTTGCATAGCAAATATGATTACAACTATTTGTAGAACTAGATATTTCTTCCTCACTATGTCAAACTATCATCATCTTTTTGCCACATTTGAGAAGCATGAATACCCCTTGGTATGGTCTTAAATGTAAGAAATTGGGGATTACCTTGGACAAAACAGGGTGAACATCCATTCAATAAATGTCTAATGTTAATCCTAGCAAGATATCTAACCGCAATTAACCACTAGATAGATGAGTTTAATGAGAAAATTGGTAAACAAAACTGGGCACAAATAGCTTCTCATTAATCACAAATGTAGACCATCCTAGTGAAAGCTTATGGTAATTGATTGTATTTGAGTCGTAATAATCTTTACAAAAGTACACAGACTTTCTCAATGAGGATGTCACAACAACTACTTTTGGCAAGATTCAATACTCTCATAGGTAAGAAAACATATTTTAGAAAAGAATACCCATGTTAATACCTAACATAAAATCTTTTGCAAAGAATCATAGAAATAGCAATAGCCAACGATGTATTCTCACCCTTATCTTTTCCAAATTATAAAAGCAAGATAAATCTAAATTAGAGCAAAACACATAGAAGTGATTTTGATTTTAACTAGAAACCTCCAACTCCTTTTTTTAGTGTACTCTATGCATGCAGACAAGGCAGGACATGGACTATCCAGAATCTAATAGTTAGTGTCAAATAACTTTAACACATGAATATTCCTTTCTCTACTTTTGTACTTGCACGTCATTGGCATTGCAGCTTTTGTTCCCATTTGCAATAGTAATAATAACAATATTCCACTGCGTCATATGCCAAAAGCATAAATTATCTTGTGAGATTATCTGTTCACTTTAAATGCGGTCACTGAATTTAGTAATGGAAACTTTAGAAAAAACTACAAAGTATCCAGAAAATTAGATGACTGTATCCAGCAGAATGAGCTAAATTTGCAAGAAACCGTTGATTTTCTATCCACAAAACTATCAAATAACAGTTTCAGAACCCATATTTTAGCTAAATCAATTTTTGCTAAATTGTTTGTGTCGGCCTTAAGCTGATAACCAATACTTATTAATGAGCATTAACTTCTAATCCACACGTTAAGCATTTATTTCCTTTTGATCTGAATGAATGAAATATGATGAAGAGATGAGGCATTCCAACAAAATCTTCAAGAAAGATAAGATGATAAATGAAATAATAATCTCTAGTGGAAACATGAGAATGAATATATGCCATTTCTAGGTTGAAAAGTTATGTGATTATATCTATCTTGGGAATTAGGCTGGAGATTAGAAGGTTGTACTAGTAGTCTAGTAGATTCACACAACCAATATTAAGATGTGAAAATAGTTCATTATACTTGTAAGAGTTAAGGGACCTCTTCATCTGCATTCAGGTTAAACAGTGTTTGAAAGTTCTTAAGATATGTACTCTAAACCAGGTTTTATTTAATTCTAAAGGAGAAAGCCAATAATCCAAGAGGGGAAGCATGTGGTTCGTTTTAACATTATGCATGGGACCTGATGCTAATCAGTCCTTTTGAAAACAAACACAATTAGAAATATAAGTGGTTAGTTTTCTATTAGAAACGTAGACGTGTCCTAAAGATAGAGAAAGTTAAAAGATTTTAGGCTTACATTACTCCATCAGGTTTCAGCCATCGGTCACGTGCACATATTACAGAGTCAAACATTGACTCCCTGAGAAGAAAATATCCCATCCACTCAGAGATGATAACATCCACTGTTGACATAACAAAGGATCACAATCAAAAGGCAAACCCACCAAGCAGCACTGAATCAGACCAGTCAGAGAAACTAATCGTGTATCACAAATTTTAGACATAAGGCCAACCTTTCTCCGGCAGTACAACCTCCTCCATCGACCCTTGAATAACTTCAACAATATCACCAACGTCATTTCCTTTGGCAAGCTCACGAGCATGTACCGCCATATTTGTAGCTTCGACTGCATAAACCCTCCTCGCACCGGCTTGCGCGCACCAAATAGCAAGGATGCCGCTTCCTGTGCCGACATCCAACACAACCTTTTCCCCACCGCCAAATCATAAAATTAGCTAAACTACCAATTTCACACACCCAAACATGGGCTAATTGAGCAAAAGCAGGACAAAAACACGAGAACAAGTGGGAAAGGAACGAACTTTTCCCTTGAAGTGGTGCTTGTTCTGGAAGACGGCGTTAAAGTAGGCGTCCATGCGGACGCGGTCGGCAAGCATCTCCTTCTGATGGTAGAGGAACGCGTAGGTGCAGAAATAGTTAGCGAAGTCAACCTCCTTGTCCACGGTGGCTCCAGCAGCAGCCACTCCCTCCATCGGAGCGCAAGATCCGTTGGCAGTGCTTCCCATCGGGGTGATGCCGAGTTGGAGGAGGAGGAGGAAGCGTTTTACGAAGGAAGAGCACGGCAGCTAGAAGATCACAGCGACCGACTCCTTTTTAAGGTTTACGCTAGGGCTTAGTTTCCGGTTAGCGGGACAGAAACGAGAAGCAAAGGCCACTGTTCGATATCAATCCAACGGTTGCTGCAATATTAAAAAAAAAAAATGGTAGACATAATTTGGTTAAACCCGAAAAGACTGCCTGAACCCAACCGACCGATTTTTGTTGGTCATGTTTTTGGTTTTTTTTTTTTAAATCAGTTTCGGTTTAATTTTTTTGAAAATTAATTATTTAATTCGGTTTACGATTTTAGCTTAAAATAATTGAATAAATCGAACCGGCCATATTATTGATAGCTTATGTATTATTTCTTGTTGTTATCAATCGAGTTGATAATTAATTAGATATAGTGTTCAATTCTCGGTGTAATGTGACATGGTAATAGAAAATTTTTAATTGCCTAGTTGTATATTTTTATAAAAAAATAATATAATAGCAGAATTATATTATATATTTATATATTAACTTAATTACAAATAATAAAATTTTAGTATTATCTTTTTTATATCTTACTTTACACTTCAAATTAATACTTTTTTTATCTAAATTAATTCATTATATAAATTGTACATAACATACCGTACAAATCAAACCGAATTACAATAAAAATAAGATCAAACCGTAATAAAATGGTTTAGTTTTGGATAATTAAAATTTTTAAAATTAAAATAAAAAAAACTGAACCGTAATAAAATAAAATAGGACTAAATCGTAATAAAATAATTTAGTTTTGGATCAAAAATTTTTAAAATCGAAATTAAAAAAATTGAACCGTAATAAAATAAAACCGGATCCAATCGGTTGATGTCCATTCTAATTAAAAGTCCCAATTTTTTACATTATTCTTTTTTTGGCTAATTTTATTATAATATTTTTAACATAAAACTTTGCCTTTTCTGTTTTAATTTATTAATAGAATGCTTTCTGATTATAAATATTTAACTATTTTTTAATTAATCTGGTGAAGCCTACGATGAAATTACATTAATATCCCCTAGCTGCGTGTATTATTAAAAAAATTTCTCATTAATTAATTATCGATCTAGAGTTCGAGACTCATCTCCAGCGTATTATTAGAAAATAATTGATGATCTAGAGTTTGAGACTCAGGTGCGGCGTATTATTGATTTTTTTTTCATTAATAAGTATTACACTACTATAGTCTCTTTAGTCCCACATCTTAAAATTAGCAACACCGTAAGTAGAGAATCTTCTATAAATACATTAGGTCGGTCACATTAGAAAACTCACTTTTTTTAGCCTTTTTGCCAAGATTAAGTGCGGTATTAGTTCTTATCAATTTGATATATGATAAAAAAAATTAAATTAATTTTATTTAAATTTTTAGTTTAAAATTTAATTTATGCCGCGTGATGCGGGCGACGAAGTCTCGTCGCATTGAGCAGGGGATTGAAGTGGCAGTATCAACCATCTCCGTTATCGCAAACCTCGGAGTTCCTCTATTTATTCTCCATCCCTATGCAACTTTGGATCGACCTGCCTTCCCTCCTCCTCCTCATCTACATCATTCCCTTCCTCCTACTCGTTGCTCTTCGGCGAGGCTCCAATGGCAGCTAGCGTTAACTGCAGCGGAACGGCTCTTTCGACAAGTACCCCTCGCCTACCGTGCCGTCGACGGTGGCAGCCGATTGATTGGAATATTACAGAAGGGCAAGGCACGGGGAGCGGGTTGGGTTGGCGGCATTGGAGATCTCTTTCCATTACCACCAAGAAACGTCCCCTCCCTCACATGTCCGTCAAGGCGATCCGTCTGAAAATGGATGCCAAGGTATCAAATTGAGAAAAGTGGTTCCTTTAAGTTAAATCGCTGTTTACCTAGGTCTTCCATGGCCTTCACGAGTTTATCAATGACGAAACCTGAATTTTTGTCTTTTGAAGATGGAAAATTTGGATTTAGGGCGGAATGATCCTGGGTCCGTCGTTGCGGTTATTCTTGGCGGGGGAGCTGGAACCCGTCTCTTCCCTCTTACCAAGCAGAGGGCCAAACCAGCTGTGAGGATGATTCTCTTCGATTATTCCCCTTTTTTAGCACTTCCAAACGTGGAAAATCATAGTCTTTTTTTGAAGCTTACGTGAATGTTGTATGTGTAGGTGCCAATTGGAGGTGCTTACCGGCTGATCGATGTGCCAATGAGCAATTGCATCAACAGCGGAATCAATAAAGTGTATATTCTAACTCAGTTCAATTCTGCATCGTTGAATAGACATATTGCGGGGGCGTACAACTTAGGCAATGGTGTAAGCTTTGGAGATGGCTATGTTGAGGTATCTGGTTTGATTATTACTATATGAACCATAACTAATTTCAATTTTGGAGTATGGTAACCTGGGAGGATGAAGTTACACCAGATGCTAACTTTTCTATTTGATATTGTTCTCCAGGTGCTAGCAGCCACTCAAACTGCTGGTGAGCATGGAAAGAGATGGTTTCAAGGCACCGCTGATGCTGTTCGACAATTTCATTGGATTTTTGATGTATGACAATTCCATATGGTCTAGTTAATTTTTTTCTTCCATTATTCATGTTAACTGAAACCAAAATTTTGACTATTACTTAGATTTATCTCTTTAGAATACCAATGCACATTGTTTAGTTGGAAATAGAATTTCACCATCTTACAGCATTGAAGCAATTTCATTTTATTAGGAAAATATTACGAAATCAACAAAGATGCAAGCCTAGAATACATGGTTATATCAAATGACTTTATGATGACATTAATCTCCATGGTTTATGCAAATGCTGGTAATAGGAACACTCACAAAAAAATTTGAAATAATACAAAGTCCTGTTATCTTGCAAATTGTTTGAGATTGATACTTTCATTAGTATTAATTATTGTAAGTGCCTTTGTATGTTGGGATTGATTGGACTCCTTGAATTCTTATGAGATATATATATATATATATATATATATAATCATGCTTAAGAAGCCTCAGTTAGTACTCCGGGATTAATAAAGTGACAGTTCCTTCTCATTCCTTCCTGTCGACGTCTTTTGATTCTATTCTACTAGTTAATCTTCAATTCTTGCTGTGTTATACTTTAAAGGATGCCAAAGCCAAGTATATCAACGATGTTCTTATTCTATCTGGAGATCATTTATACCGCATGGATTATATGGACTTAATTCAGGTAAAGATTGAATTAATTGCCATTAATTCTTATAATTGTTGAAAATTTTCTTAATGTAGTTATTTCCATTTTCAGAGTCATCGACAAAGTGGTGCTGATATTACTGTCTCTTCTATGCCAATGGATGGCAGGTATTTGACTGAGCTATTCTAAGAATCTATCAACGTTGTGGAAATTTTATTCTCTTAATAAGACTGTATAGGGGTGTTACTGAGAGAATTAGCTTGATATGTGTCAATGTTTTTCTAGTTTGCTAAACTTGTGAGTTTTTCGTGTAGCAAAGTCTTTTTTATTGTTTCAGGACCTTGTTAGATTGAATGACAATTTTTTTTTATTAGATGATAATTAAGTTCAGAATTTACACAATCTATAGTTACCTTGTCTTGCTATGAGATTAAGTTAGCTAGTGTCAAGCCATGGGAAATTAGATGCGCCACCAATATATTATTGTATGAGAGCAAAATGCTTAAGACACTAAGGACATGTTCAATGAATATCAATAGATTTATAATTAGACAATTTGAGTCCATTATAGTTGAATGTGTGTGTGTGATAGAGATCAAAAAGACTTTAATGTAATTAAAATGATTTCAAATGTTTACTTATAACTGTATTTTGAGGGATAAATATATATTGTCAACCACCAAATAGTTTGGACTGTCATGGTTTGTTGATGTCGATGCTATATTAACTAATTTAAGAGTAGGCCCCTGGCAAATTAAATTAACTATGGATCAGTTTAGCAATTATGCATGTCTATAAAAGGTAATTGAAACCATGGCCGCCAGCAAATCTATATGCAATCGTATTATTTATGGTAATTGAAACCTTGACCCTTTTTTGTTTTTTGGTATAACATAAATATTTCATCATGGAATAATTCTGGTAATATTCTGTAGTTCAACTTTAGGAGCCACTATATCTTAACCTCTTGAGTGGACTTTAAGAGGTTAAGTGCAAATTAAACAATTTTGAAATCAATATATAGACTTTAGTTATTGTTAGAAATAGAAGTCAAATGTGTGCTTGAGTTGATTGCAAAATAATTTGTGTTTGAATATCTGCTACATTTGATCGGCTAAATTTTTAGTCCACTAGCATTAATTAATGCATGTATTCTTTCCTAATTCCCAAATTTGGCCTTTTCTGTTTCTTTTCAATATCAGTCGTGCTTCAGATTTTGGTTTGATGAAGATCGACAGCATCGGAAAAATTACTTCATTCAGTGAAAAACCAAAAGGAGAAGATTTAAAGGCAATGGTAAATTCCATTGGCATTCCTCTTTACTTTATTCATTAGTATTGAATATAACACTAAAGTGAGTATGACTTTCCTAGTGGTCTATTATCAGGAGTACATTTTAGTGTATTTCTTTCATTCACACTCTAAAGCCGGCCACAAGAGTCATGGTTGCCCAAATACATTTATACCAATAAGTGATATTTACATCTTACAACACTTGTGCTCGAATTTTTTTTAAATATATAGTGGAAATCCAATTATTTAATTCTAGAACCATTTAAAGATTTTGTTAGTAATCTACTAATTGATTATTGAAAATTGGCAAATTTACCCACAATTTCATGACCTAAAATGGAATCATGTTCTTTTATATGTTCTTTCGAATCATGTTCTTTTTCTTTATGTTCTTTTACTTTCATCTTTTTTCTGTTTTATTTATGATTGTTTTCCTGGTAAAAATGTTTGCAAAAGATATTAGTATAATCACAAACTAATTCTCATTTCAGTCTCAATTTGATTTTATGAATTCTTTCATGATGAATATCTATTAATGTCTTGTTTTATATTTATAAATAGGAGGTTGACACCACGATTTTGGGGTTGTCAAAAGAAGAGGCTGAAAAAAAACCATATATAGCATCAATGGGTGTATATGTATTCAAGAAGGATTTGCTCTTAGATCTTCTCAGGTATCACTTTGCTCTTAAAATTTCAAGAGTGTTTTTATCTTAATATTTTGATCACTACTTTCTAAACCTGATCATTTAGAGGGATCTGTAATGTGTCATCTATACAATATAGCCTACTGAAAGTCTAATACTCATTTGATGTTAATTTGCCCATTTAAGAATCTTCATCATGCAACACTAAGTCAAATAGAAGAATTGATCCTCATCTTTCAGTTAGCGTTTACTGTCTTTTAATTTGGCATCTTGTTTGTTAATGCAGACTGTCATTATCATGATCAAGAGCATTTTTGTCAGTTTAATCTGTGTTCTATGCTGTTAATGTTCCACCTGTTAAGGAAAAAAAGTGCCTATAAATAATGCACATGTGATATAGTTTCATTAGTAGTTTTAAAGAGCCTTAAATTCTGCATCTATTCTTGTTCAGATCGCAGTTTGCTACCTCAAATGACTTTGGATCTGAGATAATTCCTGCCTGTGCTAATGAGTACTTCGTTAAGGTTGGTTGGCTTTTTATTTTGTTGTTGCTTATGTTAGACATTTCCAGCTTTTCTAGAAATTCAATTGATGGTGCAATTCAATATCAGTATCACCTGTTTTACCCTTCCTCCTATCTTATATAAGCATACATATTTACACAGGCATATCTCTTTAATGATTACTGGGAAGACATTGGGACAATTAAATCCTTCTTTGAAGCAAATCTTGCTCTTGCTGAACTTGTAAGTGTGTTTTCAGACTAAAATAGAAGTTTCTCATATGTGCTCGGATAATTTATTTATATGCCCTTTTCTTGTATTTGATATTTATACTTACTGGCTCTTATTCAAGGAGTACAACAAATAGACTAGATTTAGGTAGAAGTATCCAATACAAACAGAGAAGCATTGTGATGGTTAAGTTTGCCCAATTATTTGGTAATTTATTTCACACATTAATATGTACTTTTGCCACTCCCTTATGCGGCTTCAATGTGAATGTGGTTTTTGAAAATTATATATAACTCATTCCATGAACTTTGTGGTTAGTAGAACTCGAACCTTGTCAATTATTTGTTGTACTTAACCACATGCTTGATTTCTAATAATTTGATGTACACCATACAGCCACCTCGCTTCAGCTTTTATGATGCAGCAAAGCCAATGTATACATCACGAAGAAACTTGCCTCCATCATTAGTCGACAACAGCAAGGTCAGTTAATTACCCCAATTAAATCTATGTAAAGGATGCATCCTTTTGGTGTTGTTCTAGTTTTGTGTTGTTGTTATCATGAGTGATCAATCATATTTCTTCATTTCAACTATTGGCTTTGTTGAAAATTGATTTGTGATAAAATGTTTCTTGAAGATTGAGATGTAATTCTTAATGAACTTAATGTATCTGTAAATTTTGCATGCGTAGTATTATTATTGATCAACCACGAAAAGTTAATTGTATCTGTAAATGTTATAGACTTTCGTTAAACAATATAGTTTATTCATAACTTCAGTATTGACATGCCATTGATTTTCTGTTTAAGGTAGTTATATGATTTTAGTAATTGCTTGATTCCTCACAATGCATAGGTACACTAGTCCATTTTGCATTTCTACACAAAATACTTGTTTGCTTTGTAATGTGTAATCATGTGCAAGATTGTTACTTTTCCAGATTGTTGATTCAGTTGTTGCACATGGAACTTTCTTGGATAACTGTTTTATAGAGCATTCTGTGGTTGGTGTTAGATCTCGCATAAACCCTAATGTGCACTTGAAGGTATTTTATTATTCTTAAAAAGCAAACCTCCATTATGCTAGTAGACATTACCTTCTCAAGTTTGTGAATGCAGGATACAGTTATGCTAGGTGCTGATTATTACGAGACCGGAACTCAAATAGAATCAGTACTAGATCGAGGGAGAGTCCCAATTGGCATTGGAGAGAACACAACAATAAGGTGCTTTTGCCGTATGATTTGACAATCTTACTAAATCCACGCATTTTGATTTTTATTACTGATATCTAAGATCCTTTTATCTACTTTACAGGAATTGTATAATTGACAAGAATGCAAGGATTGGGAAAAATGTGATAATTGCAAACTCAGAAGTATGTTTTCCTTGTCTTTGTATTATATAACATTTTCCACAAAAAAATTTCTTTATCTCAAAAAGGCTCCAAAATACTTTGTAATGTTTTTCTATTAGTATAGGTAGCTTCATCTGGAATTGTAGTCCTTTTGCATTTCATTTCTTCAAAAATAGTTTTTTTTTTCATTTAGATTTCCTCGTAGAATCAACTATTAAAAAGATTTCTTTAAATTATATTCATAAAGAACATAAATATTCATAAAGAATCTTTTGTGTCTGTATACAAACTTTACTGTTTTCAATTGGATCATCTATCATGGTTTCTAAATTATCCTTCACTGCTTTTTGGAGTTTGTACTAACTGAAAGTTGCTGCAAATTGGTGCATGGTTGCAGGGTGTACAAGAAGCCAATAGATCTTCAGAAGGCTTCTACATAAGATCCGGCATCACTGTCATTTTGAAGAACTCAACAATTGCTGACGGATTGGTTATATGAGCATTTCAGGAAATAAGATGGCATGGACTAACAAATATGCTTGAAGATAATGGAGAACAAATAAAAGGGCAATGCAGGGCCTTTAGAGTTTAGATGTGGTCTGATATTTATTTATTTATTTATTTTCCTTTGCACCAGTACCAAATGTGTATGGTGCTACAAGCATATTGTTTTAGATCTGTAGACAATTTTGCATATTTATTAAATTTATACAAATTTTTTGTTAAATGAGGTTTAGTCTCAGTAGTGATGCTAAATTAGCATGTGAGAGTTACTGCTTTTATTGTGTTTACATGCTAAATTAGCATGTAAGTATCAGACTTTATGTTGTTGTCTCAGACAATTTGTTAGGATTTTGGTACATTCCTGGTATATATCACAAACCTAACCTTGTTCCTTACTAGTTATAATGTAATTGAGAAGCTAGGGTTAGTTGTAAATCTATATAGCACAACAAAATCCAATCTGGCAAATTCTGTTGTGGTACTTAAAACAAAAGAGTTGAAAATACTCACCACCTTTCTTTCTTTTTTTTTTTTTTTAA
>JBBPFQ010666755.1:0-15636 GCA_037974815.1 Kaempferia elegans | reverse complement strand
CAGCTCCATGAGACGCCGTTCGACATTATCTTCATCACACAGTTTTCTCCGATCAGATTGGACTCTAACTTCCTTTGGGACCACCACTTCTCCTCCATAGACTAAATAGAAGGGTGTGATTTCCGTGGCCTCTCGGGAAGTGGTTCAGTATGACCACAATACACTGGGCAACTCGTCTATCCAGTTACCTCCTATGTGATCTAACTTGGTCTTGATGCCTCGAATGATTTCTCGGTTGGTGACTTTAACTTGCCCATTACTCTAAGAATATGCGACTGATGTGAACACATGTTGAATGCCTAGATGGCACACCATTTTCTGATCTAACGACCTTGGAACTGCCGCTCGTTGTCGAAGATGAGCCAACATGGTATGTTGAACTGACACACTATATTCTTCCACAGGTACTTGATGACCATCCATTCGGTTATTCGGGCCAACGCTTTTGCTTCTACCCATTAGGAGAAATAATCTACGTCCACCAGAAGGAATTTCGCTAACCTAGCGTCATAGGGAAGGGACCTATGAGATACATTCCCCATTGGTCTAATGGGCACAATATCAGTGATGCTCGCAAGTACTCAGTTGGGCAATGTAAGATGTCCTAGTGTTTCTGGCAGGACAGGCAAGTGGAAACCATCTTAGCCGCGTCTCTTGCAGTGTGGGTTAAAAATAACCAGTGAGTAGCACTCGGCGAGCCAAAGACCTACCTCCTGCATGTCTGCCGCATGAGCCCATATGTACTTCCTCTATGATGTATTCGATGCCCTCTGATCCTATACATTTGAGTAGAGGCCAGGGGAAAGCTCTCTTGTATAAGTAGTCTCCAATCAGAGTAAACTGTGTGACTCACTTTTTCAAGAGCCACGCCGCCTCCCGTTCAGATGGAAGTTGTCCTTTCTTGAGGAATGCCATAAGGGGCATCTTCTAATCTCCCTTAATCTCTAGTTCTGCTTGCTCATTGATTTGCACTCTCATCAACGTCTGCTCGATCGGTTTGTCTAACTCATCTGCCTTCTGATTATTATCTTGGGGAATCTTCTGAATGGTTACTTCTTGAAACTCTGCCTTGAGCCCTTCAAACACTTTAGCATACATTTGGAGCAGCTCATTCACGATATCAAAACTTCTTGTGAGTTGTTGTGCAACCAATTGGGAGTCCCAGTGGATGAGTACCCACATGTTTGGCCGCTTACGCTCTAGCTATTAGGGCATCATATTCAGCTTCGTTATTGGTTGTCTTGTAGTCCAACCAAACTGATAAAAGTATATTGTCTTCTTGCAGTGATATCATCAATATGCCTATTCTGCTTCCCTAGCAAGCGACTGACCCATCTATGTATATCTTCAAAGTTTCGTCTGCTTGTGGTTCATATATTTCTATTATGAAATTTGCTAATGTATGTGCTTTGATTGCCGTTCGGGGTTGATATTATATGACATATTTGCTTAGCTCAGTGGTCCACTTAATCAAGCATCTAGAAGTTTCTGGGTTAATTAGTAGCCGACCAAGCACACTATTCTTTAGGACAACTATAGAGTTTGATAAGAAATAAGGACGGAGTCGTCGAGCATCCAACACAAGTCCATAAGTTAATTTTTCGAGTGTCGTGTAGTGACACTCGACATTCTATAATAAATGGCTAAGGAAGTACACTAGTTGTTGCTCACTTCTCTCCTGTCGGACTAAGACCGAGCCGACTACATGGGTGGTAGTAGATAAATACATAAAGAGTGGTTTTCCTACTAAAAGTAGGGTGGGTCACCAAGTATTCCTTGAGCTCTTCAAAAGCTTTATCACAGTCTACATCCCACTGAAATTTTGTGGCGCGGCACAAGACCTTGAAGGATGGTAGGCTCTGATCGGGTGTTCTAGAGATGAATTTGGATAAGGTCGTCATTCGGCCAGTCAGCCGCTGAGCTTCCTTCAAGTTTCTAGGAGGGGTCATATCTTGTAGCGCCTTCACATTGCTATGATTAGCTTCAATGCCCCATTAGGTCACGATATACCCAAGGAATTTTCTGCCTCAGGCTCCAAACATGTACTTAAAAGGGTTTAGCTTCAGTCCATACCTCATTAGCGTCCGATAGGCTTCATCAATGTCCTTGCAGATATTCTCCGCTCAGCACGATTTGATCAGTATATCATCCACATAAACCTCTATATTCCGCCTGATCTATTCTTTGAATACCTTGTTCATTAGCCATTGATAAGTAGCTCATACATTCTTTAGTCTGAACGACATAACCTTATAGCAATATGTTCCATCAGCAGTGATGAAGCTAACCTTTTCATGATCCTTCTGAGCGAGCGAGATCTGATTGTAGCCCTGATACGCATCCAGCATGCATATCAACTCGCACCCGGTTGTGGAGTCCATCATCTGGTCAATGCGAGGGAGCAGGTAATAGTCTTGGGGGCAAGCTTTATTCAGATCTCTAAAGTCGACGCAGACACGCCACTTGCCTCCTGGTTTTGAAACCAATACCACATTGGCTAGCTAGCATGGGAATTGAACCTCCCTTATGTAGCCAGCCTCCAGTAGCTACTCCACTTCCGCTGAGATAATCACATTCCAGTTGGCTCCGAAGCCTCTATTTTTCTGCTTCACTAGCCTAACATCTGGAAACACATGTAATTTATGTTCCATGATGTCAGAAGAAATACATTTGATTTCTTTGGGCTATCAAGTGAAGACATCATGATTTTGTTCTAGGCATGCCACCAGTTCAGCCTTTTGTGCGAGCTCCAGATCATCAGCTATCAGGGTGACTGCATCCGATCGACCAGGCCATATTTGTACTTCCTATTTTTCCTCGTAAGCTAGGGTGGGGGAAACTTCTTGGATGGAGTTTACTTCCATTCTAGCCATTTTTCACACCGCTCGGGCCTTAGTACGAACAATATTGACATAACATTTCCTCACCACCAGCTGGTCTCCTTTCACCTCACTGACCTAATTATCAACGGGAAACTTAACCTTTTTGGCAAAAGTAGAGATGACTGCCTAGAACTCCTTGAGGGGCGGCCAGCCCAAGATCACATTATATGCCGAGGGTGCGTTTACTATGATGAAGATTGTGCGTCGGGTTCTCATCAGGGGCTCCTCCCCTAGTGAAACAACCAACTTGATCTGCCCGATCAGCTGTACCTCATTCCCGGTGAACCCGTAGAGAGGGGTGTTCATAGGTTGCAGCTGACTGTTGTCGATTTGCAACTGCTCGAATGCCTTTTTGAATAATATGTTAATGGAACTTCCGGTGTCGATGAATGTCCGGTTGATGGTATAGTTGGCTATAACGACTTTAATAATAAGGGCGTCATCATGCGATACTTCTACTTCCTCTAAGTCCTTGGGCCCAAAGCTGATTTCTGGTCCGTGCGCATCATCTTTGCTACAACCGACTACGTGTATTTCCAATCTACGCGCTTGGAATTTAAGTGCTCGGTTCAAATCCCATCAGTGGGTCCACCCGCAATCATGCCGATGTCGCCCCTAGCGGCGTTCTTCCGGTTCTCCTCCTCCCGAGTGGGTGATGGTTCCCTGCTTGTTCGGTTTGCCATTTGTGTTGGCCGTTCATCACGTCTACTCCCCAAGGTTGTCCTATTCCTCCTCCCACTTGATGAGTGATTGAACCTCTGATTATACCGACCTTGTGACCGCGATCGTCTCCGATATCCTGCTCGGTCTGTTATGTGGGTCGTTCTGTTGTACCCCTAACAATGTTGAGTATTGTGTGAATGACTCTTGTGGTAAGTACAGAACGACCTCTCCTCTGCTATTCGTCCTTCGTCGTCCTATGCTAACTCCATTTGCTGTACGCGCTTTGATGGCCATTCGGTTGATCGAACTGCTGGACCCATCCTGACTTCCTGGCGATTAGAGGTGGTGGCGGTTTTACGGTCGGTGGGACCACTTGACTCAGTCGCAACTCCTTCCTTTCTTTTGGCCGCTTGGGCCTCCTCCACGTTAATATACTATGTTGCTCGGCTCATCAGGTGATCAAAGTGGCGTGGAGGTTCACGAATGAGCGACCTGAAGAACTCTCCTTCTGCAACGCCTTAGGAGAAGACACTCATGCGGATTTCCTGGGTAGCATCCGCCTTAGGAGAATGTCCATGACCACCCCATTAAACCTTTTGACGAAGGCTCGCAGCAATTCTTTCGAGCCCTGCTTGAGGGCAAACAAGCTGATCGTGGTCTTGTGGTAACGTCGACCGTTGGCGAAGTGGTACAAAAATGGTTTGCGGAAGTCCTTGAACCTTGTTATGGACCCGATCGGTAGTCTGTGGAACCACCTTAGTGCAGCTCCCGCCAATGTGGACGAGAACACTCGGCACTTCACTCCATCAGTATATTGATGCAGCGTAGCGGCTGTCTCGAACTTGATTAGGTGGTCTTCTAGGTCATTTGATCCTCCGTATTCTGCTATGGTTGGCGGTCGATAATGGCGCGACAACGAATCCTTGAGTACCTCCGTAGAGAATGGTGTGCGGTTCCGTTCGGGTGATCTGTCTATTATAGGTGCTTTGCCGCTTTGCCTTTCCAACATATAAGGTGCGACTCCAGCCGAAGAGCTAGAAGAGTCACTTGGAGGGCTATCTTCCAAGTGCATTCGGAAAAGTGCCCGGTGGTGTGGTATGGGAGATGGTGGAACGGGTGGCAGACTAGCTTGTCTCGTTGGCGGCTGCTTTTTTCCGATCGGGGCAGGAGCTGTCGGGAAAGTTCTCAGCCCCTTCGCCCTACTGTGGTTTTCTGTACGCGGTCCTATTGCAGAGGCGACAAGCTCGTTAGGCTGTTCTCCTACTTTTGCTACTTGTCACTGCTGTACTTGTTGCTGCTGTAACAATCTCTACGCTCGAGCATTCACCAATAATTCTAAATCCTCATGTGACAAGGTTATAGTAGTCATTCGTTCGGCTTCGTTCATCTTTTTGCTTCAAAAGCAAGGAAATTCCCACAGACGGCGCCAAATATGTACATGTTTGCAAGCGGGAAAATAAACTCCGGGGATGTTGCCTTCTACGTGTAGTCAACAGAAGTCCAAGGGAGGGAAACCTGCACAACTATTCAGAACAATTTGAAGAAGAACGTTAGCGGTCAAACAAAGGAACAGGGAGGGGCGTCCCCGTGTTTGGTCCTCCGACGCTCAAGTTAGCCCAACGCAGAAGAAGATGAAGTGGTGATTGAAAAAAATGTGATTGATGAGAATTGCGTACCTCCACTGTTTGTGAAGGGTTATATTTATACCTGGAGAATAGGAAACGCCAGTTGAGGAATTACCCTAAATAGCGCAGACAATTTATAGCGTATGATTCCTTTCTTTAATGAGCTTTCCTTAATTGGGCGCGTCATCCGTATGTGTCAGATTTGAAAACTTCTTCTGTACAAGACATTACAGCGCCTGTTTCCGATAGTGAATATTCCTCTGCCGTTAGATGTGCCAGGTGACAAAGAGGACCTTAAAGGCCGATCCGGTACTGCACCTTAGTGACTACCCTCTAACCGACCGACTGCTTCTGACGATATAGACGGACAACTTGTATAACTAGATAAGTGCTCCTTTGCTATTATATAAGATAAGTCGATCAACCCGACCGAGTGTATCACCCGGTTAGGCAGTTGGACAGCCGCTCTACCTTGTCTATGCAACCAATCGATCCGACTGAGTGCGCTGCTTAGTCGGCTCTTTGGACGGTTACTCTTTATCTGCGAAGTAGGTCTATTCATCCGGACATGTATTCACATCTGATGTTCACCTGGAGCAAGTTACTCCGGTTGAACGAGTGCTTCACTCGGTCAGCTAGCTAGTCTGCCTAGTCTGTACACTGCCTACCCTGAGACCATGTCATGTGGCTTCTTTGTGGACTGTTGGACTGGCCCTTAACCTGACTTCTCTTACCCTGGATCACAAGTCTCTCCCTCAAGTCTAGTTGAAGGAGGACGCGTGTCTGACTGACTAGACATCTGTTGGTTGAGTGACTAAGTTATCATTGTTGGTCCCCATGTTAGTTTTAATGTGACCAACCAATTAGGTTAGGTCCTATGTGTTTCTAACCTTGTGACTAAGTGTGCAGGAACTTAGGATAACAAGAAGTTGAGCAAAAGACGTAGCAGACGAGAAGGATGGCACGGGAGAGAGAGTCGATGGGCTCGGCGCATCTGAGGAACGCGGGAGCTGCAGAAGAGTACACCGGCAGACGAGAAGGACGTGCATGACGTTCCGAGGGACGAGAAGATGGGAGGAAGCTTGCTCGAGGAGAAGGACGGAAATGGGTTCAGGTAAGCCCATTTCTGGATGTCCGAGATCACCCAAGCAATCGGAAGTAACTGGAAGCGATCTGGAAGCAATTGGAGCCAACCGGAGACAAAATCGAAGCTACCAGCAAGGAAAAAGGCACCTATAAGAAGCTGGAAGGCGCCCTCACGCATTTTGCTTATGGAAGGCACCCTCAGCATGTTGAGGGCGCCCTCGCGCCTGAATGAAGGCGCACTCGCGCAAGTCTTCACCCGTTTGAACGGCCGGATAAAGTTTTATCTTATGCGATAAAACTTTATTCCCTTGAATGCACCTTGGACGATCTGGAGGCGCCCTCAGGCTTCGAGATAAGCTTTTCAGGAGCTATATAAAGGCCCCTAGACCTAGGAATTGAACAAAAACTTCAACACAACTCTTGTAATCATTTTCCTAGTCTTTTCTGAGCATTAGTGTCTGTAAGAGGTTTATCCGCCTGCAAAGAAGGAGATTTCTACTGAGCTTCATTTGTCTTGGATTAGCAACCACATAGGTTGTAACCAAGTAAATTTCTGCTTCTTCTTTATTTTATGTTGTGTTTAATATCTGTTTTATTTTGCTAATCCTAATCCCTGCTTAGAAGTAGATCGAGATATTAATTTGAATCTGCATGATTATCAACCTCCGTCTACCCGACTCAAATCCTAAAAGGGGGACCTACACTGACAATTTCAATCCTCCGTGGGGCATTCCAAAAAAGGCAACAAATAATGGGGTTTCCTCGAGAAGAAATAATTTGCTTAAGGAAAAAATCTTAATGAAAAATTTTAATCAGATGGGACCCATAAAAAATGAAATGGTGGAATATGAATTTATATGTTTATTATTGAGTTTTTTTTTTTTGAGATTTTTCTATGCGTATTATTGCCCTTAAATTCGTAGGGTTAAAATTGTCCAATATTTATAAGCTCTGCCCCATTCCACAAACCGCTTCGCAGACATGCGTATTATCCCAATCTCCCTCCGCCGACCCGCCGCCACCGCCGACTCTTTTCCATCCCTTCTATCTTTCCTCCTCCTACTCCAATCCCTGTCTCTCTTTCTATGACCTTTAGCCCTCTCCTTCCCTCCGCAATCCGATCCCTCCTCCGCCACCTTCGCCTCCCCTCCTTCCCTGCAGCTGTGCCCGCCTCTTCTCCCAACTGTCTCTTCAGCCCTATCACCGGATTCCTCCTCCGTCCGTTCACCGCGTCCGCAGCTGCCGGAGCCCTGGCGCAGAAGATAGGCAAGTCCCTCCGCCGTCCCGGCGCCCCTTCCCTGGCTCGGGTATACGCTGACGTCAACGTCCATCGCCCCAAGGACTACTGGGACTACGAATCACTCATCGTCCAGTGGGGGTAAGAGCTTTATGGATGCCTCCATTGCCAACGATTTGAGTTTTCTTTCTGGATTTCACATTATCTTTTTCCCCTTCAAGGCTTCATACTGGCTGGTCGTTGATTATTTGCTTTCGTAGGGAACAAGATCCTTACGAGGTGGTTCGGAAGGTAGGAAGAGGAAAGTATAGTGAGGTTTTCGAGGGAGTGCACGTTCCCAACAATGAGAAGTGCATTATTAAGATTCTCAAGCCAGTCAAAAAGAAAAAGGTGCAAAATTTGTTGGGTCATGAATCTAATGCTTTATTTTATTTTTAGATCTTCTTAATAACAAAGAAGTTGCTACGATGTTTTTTGGTTCCATTGCTTTACAGATTGATTTGGTTGTTACTGAATATCCTAAATGTCTTCTGATCATTTTGGCCTTGTGGGATCACATGAGCTTTTAGACATGCCAAAATTAAGAGTAGTGTTCCGAGATTTTAAAGCAAAGTCTTATAGGGTTTGCTTGTTGTTTTTCAATATTTCATTTGACCAATGCTCCAATAGTTGATTCCTAAGGTTGGAGGAACATACTTGAATCATCCCAAAAATTTATGAGGATGAATAGTGCTTGTCTGGAATTGATCAAAGATTTCTAAGTAATTTTCAAATAATATACATGATGAGGAATGTCTGACTCCATTGGAGAGTACTATCGTTAAACTCCTGAGGATATAAAAATTCATTAGGTAGCATATGTTTCTTTACTAGTGATCTCAAACTCTCCAAATAATATACTAGATGAAGGATGTCTGATTCCATGGGTAGAGTAACGTTGTTAAGCTAGTGAAGATATACAAATTCCTCAGGTGGCATATGCTTCTTTATTAGTGATGTGAAACTCGCATTAGATTGCAATTGATTTAAGCTAGATTACTTTGAGTTTTCTGAAGGGCATGTGCTTCATACAGTGTCATCACTCATTAGTAAATTCATTTTACCCTCAAACTCTATAAAAGCTGTTGCAATTGGAATTGAGTTCTCTTTTTTGTATTATTCTAATGAGGAAGTGCTATCCATGTAGCAATTGTTATTTCAATAATTTTGGTAATATTTCATTTGATTCCTATAATTATAAAGGGGATATACAATGCCATTCTAATTATAGAGGTATCATATTGATGAGACATACTATAAAATTTCAGGGAAGAGTTAGCGAGAGGAGAATAAGAGATAGGGCTATCATTATCGAAAATTAATATGGTTTCATGTTTACAAGATTAACCATAGATGTTTATTTGATGATACAACTAATACAAAAATATAGAGAAAACAAGGACTTGCACAAGTTTTTTTTTAATTGATTTAGAGAAAATTCTAATGATTGAATCCTTAGACAACTATTGTGGTACATTTTTGAAAATAAAATAACATCTACTAATTATATTAATGAGTGACAAAATATATGCATGATAATATTGTTATTAATGTTAAGCTACAAAGAGTGTTATAAATGATTTTCTCATGGTTGGAGATTTATACAAAAGGTTAACTTCAAGTCCCTTTGTTTGAATTAAATAAATAAAAATTGATACATAAAAATGTTGTTCCAATAACAAAAAGGGAATTGATAAACCAATTAAGATGGATGAATCAGTAAGTGCGTTTTAGGAACCTCACATTTATTATTCAATAAGAAGGTGATATTAATGAAGATAAAATTAAATAGGTTAAAAAAATGGATGATCAAAAAAGAGATGAGCTCCTTTAGTTTTCTGTGATTGTCATATCTCCCTTAAGCTTAAGGAAAGTTTAATAAGGTATTTCTACTATATTTTAGGTATCTAAGTGTTAGGCTGCTAGGAAACAATTATATAAAAATTTAATGTTAGCAGAGATAAAAATGCTAAGGTAGATGTTTAGAGTTGCTAGAAATGATAAAATAATAAATTAATTAACATTCAAGAGCAATTAAGTGTAGCTTCAATAGACGATAAAATAATAGAATATAGAAACTGTATTGACATATTCAAAGGAAATTAGTAGATTCAATAGTTAGAATGATTTAACCTATTAGAGTGGAAGGTAAGGAGTAGTAGGTGATCAAATAAAATATTAGCCAATGTAATAACAAATGAAATAATTTAATATTACTAGTGATATTGCTTTGCCTTGTATAGAGCTTGATGCTCAATGAAGTATAGCATTCATGTAGCCAATCCCAAATAGTTGGGACAAACACTGCTTGATGATAATGATTTTTACATTTGAATTCTGTTATATTTCCTTATTTTCTAATTTCATTTAACTTAGTCAACAGTGATAAATTCTTTGCCTGATTCACACAGTAGGGTTTACTTGATGTTGTAACATTTTTGTTTCTTATTTGTAATTCCTTCTTATGTTGTGTTTTTATACATAACTATTTTTCCTTTGATGCAGATCAAGAGAGAAATAAAGATATTGCAAAACCTTTGTGGTGGTCCCAACATCATCAAACTACTTGATATTGTCAGAGATCAACAATCAAAGACACCTAGTCTGATTTTTGAATATGTCAACAATACTGACTTTAAAGTTCTCTATCCAACATTATCAGACTATGATATCAGATACTATATTTATGAATTACTAAAGGCATGTTTATCCTTCCATCTTTGTTTTTGAGATGAAATTATCAGTTTGTTAGTCAACGTACTAATTTTGAATGACATTAAGTTATTACTTGTGGCATGGGTATTGGTTATGGTAGATAATAATGCACTTGCCAATTTTAGATCAACCAATCAAAATATCTGTAAGTTTTTATCTTCAGATAAGGTGTTTCTTATGTTTCCCTGCTTTTCCACATATTTGTAAGTAGGATTTGAATTGACCAGCTATGATATGATTGAGAATAGCCAGTAACTCAATCCAGTTGGAGTTGTCCAGATACTATCTCATGTTCGTAGCTGATTAACAATGTTAGATGTAACTTTTGATTTAGTAGTAGGGGATCAATCCCAAAGGGATAGGAGTATCCATATAGATGAAGGCTTGCTTGTTGTTATTGTTGTAACTTTTGATTTAGTAAGCATGATTATATACATGATTTGTTGTGTTTATAATGATAATTTACATGACATTTTATACTCGATGTGATTTTCTGCATGTTCAATCTGTCAGGGACTTTTTGTGAAATTACTTACCTTTAGGATGGTTGGTTCAATGTGGTCTGAGCCAAATTGCTCTTTTCATCATTTTTTTTGAATGTTGAATAGGATGCTTTACACTCATTAATGGATTTTCTTAGCAAATAGATTTCTAACATTTACAGTGATGTGCAGAGTACAGTGTTCAATTATCTGAGTTTTGCAAATTTGTCTATTCATATGTATTGCAAGTGGCATGTGTTGCATATTTTTGTTTTCTTTCTTTCGGTTAATTAGATTTTGTCAAGTTTGATCGGCTTTAACTCTCTATAGGCCCTTGATTATTGCCACTCTCAAGGCATCATGCATCGAGATGTCAAACCTCATAATGTTATGATAGATCATCAACAACGGAAGCTTCGTCTTATTGATTGGGGTCTAGCTGAGTTTTATCACCCAGGAAAAGAGTACAATGTCAGAGTTGCCTCTAGGTATGATGCTAACTCTTGTGCCTTATTACTAACCTTGTAACATTTTCTTTCTTGTCTTTGTAAAATGGAATTGATTTAGGCATATGATTAGTTTCTCTGAGAAAGCAAAGCCTCATAGCTTGCCAACCTAGATTAATGGAAAATATTTCTTAGATTTTGCAATTCAGAAGCAACAAATTGATATTTATATCTACAATAAAAACAGACAAAAAATCATTATTATTCTTTTTTGAATCCTATGTTTCTTCTTTTGCACACTTGTTTCGGTTCTAAATTTTAAAGGGGTAATTAATATTTGTTAAACTGAAATCCCTTCTATGGTTACCTATATGAAATTTTCCTCACAGGAATAATAAGGGACTTGTATGCAATACTTGTTCTCTTGTATTCATTAATCTATATTTAAGATATCAAGAATATTACTTGGGATACAAAGAAATCATGTAACATAGTAACATATTATCAATATGCACACACTTCCTTTTTGTTTTTAATTTAAATTTAATTCAAGAAAGTAACCAAATTCCAAAAATCTTCCAAATTTTAAATATTGATTCTTTATCATAATTAAAGATTTCTTATATAGCTAGAGCAGCTTTCACAAATTGTGGATACTAATTTATTTAGAACCATTTAGAGGCAAGCTATGCATCATTGTTAAATAGAATTGAAATATCTGCAAGATCTGGGACGCAGTTTGTATCAACTAAACAAATCATTGTAATTCTTTGAATATTTCTTTAATTCAAGTAGGTTCTGCCAGGGAATAAATTGGTTTGTTTTATAATTTGACTGGATGCATTGATTAGAATTGAAGATATAAGGGGCAAAGGGAGTTCCCAGAAACTATAGTTAACCAAATTAATGTGATTTGAGAGCTGCATAGCTTTCAATGGAGGGACAATATCTATCTAATGAGGTTTGTTGGTTTCTTTGCTTCAGGAAATTGTGACATTTTTCTTCCTTTACCGCTGCTACTTCATGAATCAAATGCACTAGTGCAGAATTTTAGGATAAGTTTTTTTTGCCTTTTTCCTTACAGGTACTTCAAAGGCCCAGAACTTCTTGTCGACTTGCAAGATTATGATTATTCACTTGACATGTGGAGCCTTGGTTGTATGTTTGCTGGGATGGTACGTTAAAATCGTTGTACTGCTTCATTCACTTGAACTTTTTTTCTATTTTCTCATGTTGCTCTGATGATTAGCAGGTATTCAGGAAGGAACCATTCTTTTATGGGCAGGATAACTATGATCAGTTGGTCAAAATAGCTAAGGTATGCTTCACATTTGAATGGAAGTTAATTACAGTTTTGGCCGATGTGAGTAATACGTCGAAAAGACTCCAAAGCCCATAGCATAATTGAAATATTATTAATTTGTGTATAATTGTCATTTTACACTCTGCTTCCTCATATGTTGATTGGCAGTTGGCTTCTGCTTTAATTGTGTTGATTGCTTTTTGCCAATTAGTCAACTTCGCTTCTCTTGTGAAACTCATCAAGGAATACTTACTGTGGTTCAGGTGCTTGGAACAGATGGGTTAAACTCATATCTTAACAAATACCGACTTGAACTGGATCCTCACCTTGAAAAGCTTGTTGGAAGGTTCTCAAAGGCCCATCCATAACTAAGCCCCTTCTTCTTGTTGCAAACTGTTTCTGAATAGCAATTTTCCATTTCACAGGCACAGTAGGAAGCCATGGACAAGGTTTATAAATTCTGAAAACCAGCATCTGGCAGTTCCTGAGGTAATGTGCTAGATTCAAACGTTCCAGTTATCATTTTTACTCATGTTATTTCTTTTAGGCTGTTGATTTTGTCGATAAGCTGCTCCAGTATGATCAAAAGGATAGGCTCACGGCAAAGGAAGCAATGGTGAATATCCTTGTTGTAAGTCTTGCACAATTTTGATGAATGATTCTGATTGAAAATTTGCTGCTGTTTCCAGGCCCATTCTTATTTCAATCCAGTGCGAAATGCTGAAAGCTCCAGGACTCGTCCATAATAGTTTGAGCTGGATGCCTTTTTACATGTTCCTTTTCAATTGTAGTCGTCGACATACATCTTAAAGTGAGCGTGCGCGTGCGTGTGTGGGATACTAAGTTGGTTGATTTGTCCTCATTTTTCCGAACGATTGATTTTTTGTCTCAGAAGTTGAATTTTCAATCTTGGATCAATTTAGTTTGAGATGAGATATTTTGTTTGCACGAGCCTCGAGCCCTATTTTTATCACGGAGGGGGACAATTTATATGGATTGAGGCAGCCTAATTTCTATTTTAGTCTGGTGACTGGTGTAAGGTGCTATTTTTGTTTTGATTTCATCTGAAATTTTCCATTAATGAATGTCAATGGGTTATTTGTGTTCAACTCATGTATTTGATAAATAAATGATGCCCTCAAAATAAAATTTCATTTTATTTTATTTGAAAATTAAATTTTTAGTAATCTAAGAGAAGAATAAGAATGTTAAAAAGGTGACTACTTGTTCTGTAATTGTGCTAGTTTTCAATTTGAGTTAAATGCTTTTAGTAACTGAATCACTCAATTTATACCTAATAAATATATGGATAATGTTCATCTTTTATAAGAAATAATTTGAATTCGTATTAAAGTCCAGCTAGTCAAAATTATTTATATTTTTAAATTATATTTATATTTCCAAATCAAATATTAATATGTTTATATTATTTCCACTCACTCTTTTCATAACTAATTACACCTTTATTAAAATGCAAATAAAATGATAATATATAATTATAATAATAAAATGAAGAAAAAAAATGTAATTCTAAATGTTAAGACTTAAAATAGATTGAAAATAATCGTAAGCACATGTTGGTCCTGAAACAATGATGTAACAATAGGGTGTCTTTTTTAATTTTTTTTAGGTATTTAAATATTAAATTTCAGTTTTGATAAATTAATAGATAATTTTTTTAAAATAAATATTAAATTGATGGGTTATCCATTATGAATACCTTTTAATTTATCTTAATAGTTGATAGAAAATTATTATAAAATTAAATCGATGACTCCCAGAATTAATATGCATAAGCTAGATATATATTGTTAAAAAAAAAAATTGGTCCATTATAATCTGGCCTACCTAATTTAAAAATATATAAATTTTATAAAGAAACTTACCGTTTTTAGAATAACAATTTACTAAAAGACATACTTAAATTTCTAAATTGACCAAAAGACATATGCTACTTTGGTATTTACCAAAGGATACACATTTTCAAATGTATTTCTCATTTTATCCTTTCCCAAATATAACTTTTTCTATCGTTTATCTTTTCTCTACCCATTTTATCTCTCTCTTCTATTTCCTCTCTCCTATGTGTGCAAGTTTTCTTATTTAAGGTTTAATTGATTTTTTCATAACATTTTAATACATTTGGAAAAGTCGAAATAAACAATGGATATTATATTTAAATTCCTTGTAATCCCAGAAATCTACATAAATTAAGTTGGGTGCAATTGGAGTTCTCTAGGTTTATCAGTAGGTTTCGATCAAAATCCATTAATGGACCTAAAGACCTCATATTGTATTCATTTTAGTTCTTGTGGATTTTGAGGTTGCAAAGAGTTCAAATATGTTATCCATTGTTTATTTTAGCTTCTCGAATGCGTTAAAATGTAATATGAAAGAATGACAAAAATCTACACATTGGGTCTGATATGAATCATATTATGCCCAATGTGGGTCTGATATTGTGAGCATGATATTATTCCATATTAGGCCCAACGTGGAGATTTTTGACGATTCTTTTTTATACATTTTAACACCTCTAAGAAGCTGAAATAAACAATGGATAATATATTTGAACTTCTTGGAACCCCAGAAATTCACAGGAACTGAAATGGATATATCTGTGGTCTCTAGATTCATTAGTGAGTTTGGACTGCAACTCACTGATTGTTGAAACAATCTAGGTACCATAGGTTTTGATGTTTGGACAAAAGGTTTAAGTTAGGGTTTGCATCTTATATTTAATATGCGTTGTGGAGTGTACATGTTACAGGTACAAAGTGAAGTCCAGGTAAAGACTTAGCGGCATAAGTCCAAGGGGGAACCGTGGCGGTGTAAGCCTAAGTGGGACTTGGTAAAGGAAGATCCGACAACAAGGATCGAGACCGATAGAAGCCTCTAGAGGGCAAAGCGCGAAGGATGGGGAGACATATTTAGACGCAAGATTGAAAGAAGAAAGACTAAGTCTAGATTGGTCAAACGAGAATGAGGGTTGAGGGAATTATACTCGGGGGTAAAACCCAGGTTAAGGTTTGACCAGTCGACTGGTACATTTGTCAGTCGACTGGTAGGTTAGTTGTAACACCCCAAATTTTCATAGGAATAATTCAAGCAATTCAATAATTATTTACAAGAATTCATTAGAATTAATTAGAAATAAT
>JBBPFQ010666311.1:0-15644 GCA_037974815.1 Kaempferia elegans | reverse complement strand
TGGATGACATACATGACTTTTTTTATTTTTTTATTTGCTTTTAGTTTTACAGTGGGAGTTGGCGCCCCCACTTATTTAGTTTATTATTTTAAAAAAAAACAAATAATTTCTTAAATATTAATCTCAAATACATTATTATACCATATAAATATATTACTATACTTCATAAACGTATAATTTTTTATTACTATACCTTGTAAATGCATTACTATACTATGTAAACGTATAATTTTTTTTAAAAAATTTAAATATTATAACCTAATTGGAAAGTCGAAACCTTGGAGATAAAATATTAAAATTTGAACCTAAGGATAAGAAGTTAAAAAATATATATTAATTCAAAATTAAAAAATAACTGCTGATATCCTATCTTTGCGAGTTCAAAAAAAAAATATATATATATATATAAAGCTATCTATGTAAGTTTTTAATTTGTCTCATCACTCTTTCCCCACACCAGCATTCACATCTTGAACACCAAGTTAGAAGTTAGTGTATCATCGTATTTATCAGGATTCACAACGGAAAAAAAACTTGGTGTGAATGAATTGAATGAACAAGTTGTCTATGAACATCTGCAAGTTAGTGTTGATTCATTACAATGTGATTCCTCTCCAAGAACTAGACTTGGAAGATGCTAATTTGACACCGATTTATATTATTCCCCTTAATTTTTCACATTATACAAGCTGCTGGACTCCTATGAACTCCTACCACCCTGACAACTATATGAAAAATGAGAACTCCCATCAGATTTTTTTTCCAAGACAATCAATCTGCAAACACTAGATTCTTACCCGGCCATGGTAACATGATCAGCGGAATCCTTTGCTATCTTTTCTGGGCAAACAATGAATATACAACCACTAAGTCTACATGCATATTCATACAAAATAGGAAGCAGCTCAACTTGAAACTTCTGGACTGTTATCCAACACTTAAAACTCATGGTGCGGTGAATAAGATATCATCTTTGATGCCTTTCGAATGCACAGTCGTAAACTTCAATCGAGGTGGCAATTGGGTCTCAACTGATCCTGTACAATTCTAGCACCTGAAACCTATTGTACACCTTTGGATTTAGGTTGCTAGCTTCCACTGTGATTCGAGGAAATAGCACCGTCTTTGAGTTGCTGTAGCAAACCTTGCAACGTCCTCTGCAGTGCATCAGCAACTAGCCTCAACTTACCTTGGCTGGTGTCTGCTGCTGAATTGCCATTAGCATATTCAGCTGCTTTGGCCATCCTATTCTGGCAATTTTCCCAATCCTCGAGTCGCAACCAGCATGCTCTACCCCCGTGGCTTCCTTCCATTCCGCGAAAGGAAAAATGGGCATTCTCACCAAAAGAGTATCGTAGTCTAACAGACACACAGTACGGTAGCCAAGCAGCTCCACCAGCAGCATTCATGTGAGGTATATTAGTGGGGTCAAGTACGAAGGTAAGAGCAAAATCTACCAGATTACGCATGCGGTCGTGATGTATGTTACTTTTTGCACAAGAGGACTCCACATTGTTGTCTGAAATAGACCCCGAATGATTCTCCAAGCATAACTCTATGCGCGACCTTTGGGCAGTAGCTATGTCTCCACCATGGGCTTGTGATAGTCCTTTCTTCCAAGAAATTAGCTTTAGGAATTCTTTAAGAACTGAAATAGGCAGCGTAAGGAGTGTGATAAAGGAAGCAACCCTAGAAGCATCATATGGCTCGGATGCAACCCTCCTGCTGAAGTAGTCGCATATCTCGTTGATTTCTCCTTGAGCCAGTTCTTCTTGAGCATTACTTTGATTCTGCTGCTGCTGATGATGGTGAAATCGTTTCACACTCAGAACTTGCAGAAGCAGTTGAACTCTGTGAACACTGACAGCGAAGACGTAGCCTCTGCATGGAAAGAAATAAATCCATTAAGTCAATGAAGTCAACTTGGAATGCCAGCTTAAATTGCAAAACGCAAACAAATAAGGTGGATCAATGTTTGCTACTTGATTGAATTTCTCAAAATATTTTCCTAATTAGATATATGATGCAGTTAGCCTACCAATCTTTTGGTCTCAAGCCCAAGAGAAGGACCGAGGGCTACATTAGCCCTCACAAACATTGTAACCTATAAAAAAAACTTGTCACTGAACCCAAATCGTTGGGAAACACAAGCTTGTTTTTATTATCATGGAAAGTGGAAACAAATAACAAACAGAAATAACATTCATAACAGCCTAAAAATTTGAGCATATGTCAAAGGAACTAGATTTCTTACCCGACAAAAAAACGCAAGGCAGGCTGCTCCTGATCTAAATTCAGAAGCGCCCCTTCATTGTCCTTTAAAATTGAGCCTAGAATTTCTTTCAAGAGATCAGGCAACTGTGCAAACAACCACAAAACACCAAGATATTTGAGGATGCCACGTAACACTTTCTTTAAAGCCGCAAGAGGAACCCAACCACCACCATAGCCTCCATCATCACCAAGCCCAATAAAAGCTGTGTTAAGCTCTCCTTTCACATGAACTGGGAAACCAGTACCTGGAGATATTCTCAAAGGTACCCCAGATATACCAGGAGCCAAACCTGAAGAGGCTAGCATGGCGCTGCTGACTCTAGTAATGCTACCCCCTACTTGATTTCCAACAGCAGAACTTGGTCTTGAAATACCAGCACCAGTTGCAATAGTTGCACGGTTAGCATTAGGTGTTAGCTGCTGCGAAACTAAATTTGCATTTGAATTGCTTGAAGCCAGCTGCATACCACCCTGTGATGTACTGGAAAAATTGGGCTCCAAAGCATTCAAGCCTTGAGCAACATGTTCCATAATGAATGGTCGAAACTGTGGGCACGGTAATGATCCACCGACTGCAGGTCCTCCTTTAGGAGGTGTTGCTGGCTGTAGCCAAACCTGATCACCAGCAAAGCAGCGCATATCCACAGCGAACTTCTTCCGGTATATTATTCGAATCCAATATGGACCTCTCAATACAACTGAAACATCAAAAGGCAATAAAGAACTAGGAACAAGTCCTGGCCCTCCTCTCCCTGCAGCAGATAAAACTGCACCAGTTTGGAGGCTGTGATTGCTAAGCTGGGCCATCAGTGTAGTAGTTGCAGGAGCACCAGAAGAATGTTGGATTGGAGTTGAAGAATTGGCTATTGAACCAAGAGGTGAGAGAAAACTGCCCTGCCTTTGACCAAAAGAGTGGGAAGCAGTAACGACCGGAATACGAGCAGGACGTATTGCACCATAAAGAGCAAGTAAAGGACCAGCAGTAAGTCGAATGCAGTCCAAAAAAGATGCAACTTCACCTCCATTTACGAAATCTTCTAGAAACTGCATGGATAGAGTTAATTGCATCAAATATCTCATGAACTTTATCATGCATCATATGCATGAAAGAGGTATACACTTGATGGTGAGAACGCTTCTAGTGCATCATCATTTATTTGTTATAGGAAAAAACAATGGAAGAACCAAATGGTGCATATAAGTCCTCATGAAAAAAGGCTATGTAAATTTGATTCAAATGCAGAAAATTTAACCGAGCATTTTCATGACAAATAGCAGTTTAAACCTTGAAATGAAATAGAAAAAAACGAGGCTTTATTGCTATATATTTAAATGCCACTATCAAATGCAGATATCTATATATTGTCATATTGATTAGAAAATATGTAATTGCAGGGATGTTATTTTGAAAAATATGTACATACCTTTGTATGTGTCCAAAGTTGATCAGGGGAAACATGCATAGTACAACCTTCCTTGCCAGCTTCCCACTCAACAACAAAGTGAACTATAACAGGCATTGAACCATAGCTAAACCATAGACTCATCAAACCAACTGCTTCAATTTTGAAGGTTTTCCTCATCTGTTCGGATAACTTATCTACTGCTTCATTGACACCTTTAGTTTGTGTCTTTGAGTCAGTAACTGTGTTATCATCTGGCTGATCATCAGTTCCCAAACCAATCAGTTTCCGCATTCCACAAGCAAATAATCGGGCATTTGAAAGCCGACGTAGATCTGATACAAGCTTCTGAATGCTATCATCTTCAACACTCTTATAACTTAACACAACACCATCTGGGTCATAGTGGATGTGTGAGTCAATGTCAGATATATTGGCGATACGTACACCTGAGCCCCATGAAGTTGTGGTATTTCCTTTGTGAAGTTCCCATAATTCCCCAAAGTAAGAATCATTGATTTTCACATCCCAGCACATGGTTCCCGGTTTACCAAGGCGCAAGCATATGTGCTGCCAAGAATCATCCCTGGCAAATGGCAATTTCAACCATAAGGTTGATGATGGAATTCTTAGGCCTACTTCTTCTACATAAGGAATATCTAGTGAACCCATTTGGCTAGTTAGCTGAGCATGCTTAATGCATAGTGAGCAGTGCCTGACAACATGTAGGAGGACAGAAACATACAGCTTTGAAGGAGTAATGCCATTAATTGCTTCAGAAAGAAGATCCCCATATATATGTCCACTCGTTCTACAAGATATTGGTGAAGAAATTAGTGCAGTAGACGAATTATGAGCATCAGAGAGTTCTGATATTTTCCTCCTTTTATTCTGCAAACAACTTGCTTGTGTTCCCAAAAAAGATGGAATAAAATCAACCAGGGAGCGCTTTCTCCCCTTCTGTTTGTGGGTGGCATTGTAATCTGAGGTGTATGCTCCAGATTCTGGTGTTGGATCTATAAAATGTGGATTAGCAATGAAAAAGGTTATACAACCAAACAGTTTAAATAAAAAGCCACTGTTACATAAGAAAAGAATCAGTCTTTGAAACATAAAACTTACAAGGATTAATCCAATCCACTGAGTCATGCCTAGTAACTTTTAAAGATCCAACCAAGTTGCCAATTGATGAGCTTTTTAAAATATTTGGAGTCCTGCTATGGTTAGGGAGTGGAGAGCCAGTTATCCGAATGGAAGGCATTGGTTGACCTGGCACGTTCCCTTCAAGCATACTGGACTCTTTTGGTGGTTCATCCACAGAAGGGTACTGACCAGCCTCAGCAGAATATGGAGATTTAGAATTCATGTCTTGATCAGACCTGAAGGTTGGCAATTTGTGAGTGGATGGGAACTTAACTGAGCTTGAAGAGGAAAAGGAACCAGTAACATCATTCTGAATTGAGCCTTTTATGTTGTGTATCACATGCAGTGAATTAGATGAGCCAGGAACTTTTGCAAGTTTATGAGCATGAGGCTGTTGTAACTCTCCTTCCAAATTAGGTGATGTAACATTAACACTAATACCGTGATAACTATTTGCATTTACTGTATTAGATAAAGGACTTTTATGAGACAAGGCCAGCTGATTTGTCGAGGGCAAAGGTTTGTCAAACTCAAACACTTCATCAACAACAGATGAAAAGCTTGTTTGTGAAAATCCAGGAAGTTGGAGAGTTGCTTCTGCTCTAAAATGATGTTCTCCAGCCTGATCAAATGCACTATTACTCGATAAAGAATGAAGCTTCTCCCAGTCAAAAAGGCTCATATTCAGTTCATCATCAACTACTTGCATTTGACCAATATCAATTTTGTTAATGCGTATTACATTATTGGAATCATTGAATGAATTCAAACTTCCATCTGAATCAGATGTAGATTCTAGTAAAATAAAAATTGGCTTAAAATCCTTGTCAACTTGCATCAACAAATAATAAGAATTTGCACACTGGGGAAAACCCATTAAAAGTGAATCTGATCCATGCAATATGGACTTGGGAATCTTTAAAGTAGTCGATGACTGATCACAAGCCTGCAATGCAGACAGCATTATTTAGCAGAACATACAAGTTATAGAAGTCCACTATATCTCTAGAACAGATCAACAATCTTAATGCAACATAAACTAGGCAGGCATGTTTATGAAATAACAAGTGAGGAACATAATTTCAGTTCAGTTCTTTACTTCCATTTTTTCACAGCACACAGTTTGGACTTGATATTAGTTAGTATATAACTTCTTTCTTGCAATTGCTACAGTTCCAACTATGTTGATAAAATTGCATCCAAACTAACAAGTTCCTAACAATAACATTTGTTGAAAGAGTAAACATGGAGAGCAATTCCACTTAAAAATTGAAATGAGTTACACTCACTTCAAAAGAATCCAAATCTAAAATGAAGACTGACGTTATGGTTTGGCTTGAGGCCTTACTCATACACCTAATCCAGGAAGAAACAAATGATATCTTCATTCTTTTCTTAGCACTCGTGTATTATTTCTGTTACTCAGTCCTCTTTTAGCAAGGTTTAATTATGCACATGAGAAAGCAATTCTAAGACTCTCATCACCAATTAATCGTTTCGAAGCAAGCTAAAGGCAATGCTCAGCTATAAAGGGGCAGCCCAGTGTACAAAGTTCCGCCAGGATCCCGAGGAAGGGTCTATTGTATGCAACCTTACCCTGCTTTGCAAGATGTTGTTTCCGTGACTCGAATCCGTAACCAACAAGTCACACGACAACAGCTTTACCGTTGCACCACGACTCCCCTTCAATAAAATCATATGTAGAATGTCCATAAATCAGGACATGCTGAAGTCATGATGGGGTGCATACTTTATCTTGTTTTCCTCAAATTGTTTACTGAAAAATGATACATAGTTTCTTATGATTAAAATAACATAGGATGAGACTTAGTCCAGCCTCCAACAAACTTAGCCAGATTCCTAGGAAAATTTATCTCAATTCTCTCTCGAACATGTTTTGAAAAATGAAGGATCACATTAATAATTATAAAAAAAATTTCAAGCAAACATCATTACATAGAAGCATATCAGTTTCATTAGATGCGAGAAGGATCCTATGCACCATGGTCTTCATCTCTTAAGAATCAAGGTGCTCACACAAGGAATGCAGGGACATTAGTTCCCAATAAGTCATGGAGAAATATACAGACATACATATTACATATATACTCACCAAATCTTACCATCACACAGGAAATGATTACTTCACATTAGGGAAAGTGATTTAGCATGTGTGAAAGTTTCATTAAAGGGCAGTCCGATGCACAAAACTCCGGCCAATGCAAGGTCCCGAGCAAAGGTCTATGGTACACAATGTGTGAAAGTTTCATATCTAGTGTAATTTAAGCTACTAACTAGTGAAGGGATCACAATTATAGCTAAATTGTAATTCAGAACACAAGTCCCATCCTGTGTGCGACAACAGGAGGGTGAAGTTAAAAGATGAAAATAAGTCTTGGTGGTCTGACAATGTGCTATTATAAAATAGGGGACGTCCAAGGTTATGTGGAAACTGTAGCAGTTATATTAAAAGAGCAAGTATAACTTGTAAAATTGAGTTTAAAAGCAAGGTATGGGCTTGCGCTCTCAAGCACTTCGACCTTAGCAAGCATCCAAGCAATGATGATGTAAATTGCCCTTCAAGTGATAACTAAGACATTTGGGATTTTAGTAATTCTGATGAAAGTAAACAGGTAGAATTAATAAAGAAAAGATAATCCTTGAAAGTTTGCCAAACACCACAAAAATATATTGATCTTACCACTAGATATGTTTAATGCAATCCAACCATTAGGTAATGTAGGTCATACATGAGGACTGACGCCTCACATTCAAGGCATACATTCAAAAGCCTAACTGCTTGGGATGACAAATGCTAGTGAATATCTACTGCTTTGAAGTCTCAAATAATAACATAATACACACAATCTTTTATATTCAATGCAGTAATATAGTTGTTATATCTGAAGGGCCATGTAAGTTTTAATGTGCATTTTCTTTCTGATGTCACATTTATAAAAGAATTGAAAGAATACCTGTAGGCCCAGAAATCTCCCAGCTGATGCAAACAAATTGAGAATACTTTTGCTTTTTAAACTAGTGAATACCTCCACCACACTAAGGCTTCCTTGGTTTAAAGCCCCTTCAAAATCAACAAGGGTAGATGGCGAAAGGGCATTCTTAGAAGAACGGAGAAGGAACCTGCCACTCCTGTATCACAATACAAGATTAATAGAACCAAACAACAATAAGCTTTCAAAGATAATCTAAGTTAAATCAGACTCAAAAGCAAGCTTTAAAATCTTTATCTGTGTCATGCCAAAGATTCGGTCTCTAACCAAAAGGATACAATTTCAGGTTGTGTCGATACAATTTTGGTGTGTGTGTGTGTGCATGTGTGTGTGTCAAGATCTGATATTTGTTGGCATATTATTGCAAATGCAAATCACAGCAGGCTAAAAGCATGCACCTAAGTTTTGACTGAAAAAGATTGATAGATTGATATTAGGAGCTGGGTTATCATTGGCAAAGAGAATTCCCATGATCATTGATCAAAGCTCACATAGGAATTGGTGTCTCTGCTAGACCTAGGATTGAGGTATATGATCATTTAACTATCACATTCAATATGATAAAGGAAAGAAAAATAAAAAGATGCATGTTGTTAGATGTACCTTAATTTTTATTATTTTCCAGATATGACAAGAAGTGAATTCCAATTATGTGGATTGCAGCTACATAGATCTTCTCCTGCCTTTAAGCCCCAAGTAGCAATAATTTTTGCTAATAAATAATAATTATCCATATCATTAATTATGCTAAGTAGGGTTTTATGCCCTCTTCTATCTCTCATTCAACTCTTATTAATTCAATTAATCTATGGAATGCATATCATCCTAATTTATTTTTCCTTTTCTATATCATCGACTTTGAATATAAACCAGATTCTAAGGGCCACTGGATTCTGGCCCAAATCCATGTTTTATAAATACCACAACAACAAAGTCAAAACAGAATCAAAAGTTGTATGATTTGCATTCAAATCCATTTAAATCACCTCCCCAGATGCACCAAATTCCCATGCTTCATCAAGTAGGGCAATCCAGTGATAGCTAAATTCAAGCAAAGGTCAAACCTGGCCATCCGAGCACTCACCCAATCACCTTCAGACATGTATCTTGCATTAGGCGTCACCTAAGCACCTAATCATCTACAGTCGTGTATCCTGAATTTGGCATCACCTAAGCACTTAGCTTGGCTTAGGCAAGGCGAAAGGCATTTACTTGCTTTGAAATAGACAAGAGAATGAAAAAATAAAATACACACACACCAGCCACGACATTGCCTCTCTGACCTCAGGTCCCAGCAAGAAGGTACAGCTCTTGGCAACACCAGTAAGGTCACCAAGGCACTTAATTTTCTACATGCATCAGCTCACAGTTATGCATTCTCCTACAAAGCTATGTACGTTATAAAATAGCCAAACTGACTGATCTAAGATTACTATATTCCTTTGACATGCACTCATGAAGCAATACTGAATCAAGGGTGTTATGGCTGATACAGTGAGTGGCATCATAATCATTTGTCATTCATGAGGATATATTTTTCAGAAAATATTCCTTGCTGCTCCACTTTATAGCTAGTAGACCTCATGTCGAATCCTAACCTACAATGGTTGTTCATGAATGATCTACTAGCGGCAAGATTACTAAACCTATGACAAGCACTCCATAAGGTATTGTGAACCAGGGGTGTTATGTCTGATACAGTGATATCATAATCATTTGTCATACATCATGATATATTTCTATGAGAATTAACTCTTGACCTCGTAGTCCCTATGTAGAAACCGAACCCGTCAATGGTTGCTCTGGTGAATGATTCTTAATAAAGTTGATACTCTGGACGTGAAATTGAAACAGGGAAAAAAAACATAAAGTATCATTCCTTGAAATCTTAGGGGGAAAAGTGAAATAACCTGATATTTATTCCAAGGGTAATATATGACATCCCACAGGTTCGCACTTTTAGTACTTCATCCCCACAATAGTCCTTGATACTAGAGTTTTCCCTCTGCAAAACATATTGGGAAAATAAGAATGTAATTATAATGATATTTTTCATGACAGGAAGCATAGAACTCTCATGTGAAAGTCAGAGACCATAATTAAGGACATGTTCACAGCATCAATTCATTCATTGTTAACTAAACGATACTAATAGTAGTCACACAGGTTGCATTAAGAATTTTTATCTCTAGCAAAATAAAATAACATTAAAAGAGTATCCAAAATTTTTGACATGGTAATCATATTGATTGGATAGTTAGTCAAAAATTTCACTTTTTAGCTTAATCAATGTACAAATAAGTTGAAAACATGTACGATCAAGCATTGATATAATAATCAAACTAGCAAATTATACTATTAAGAGTAAAATAATCTCATTAGGAGTACCATCATGAATGAGTAGGATAGATATTTGAATGCTCGCTGGGGTTAGCGGGTTAGCAGGAGATCTGTTAAAAAGACATTATAGAATAGCAACTTTTGATGAGAGAGATGAGCAAGAGGCTTCAAGAAAGCTAGTGTTTTCTAAATTATATGAAGCCAGTAAGCAAACAAAAAATCTATGGGTATTAGAACCGGAATATCCGGGAAAAAACAGTATATTTGATGGAAGAACAGGAATCCTTTTGAACAACCTGTCTTATTAGAACAATAGATTATGAAGTTTTTTATGTGGTTCTTAGTTATTGGTCAAACTCCTGGTTTTCAAATATAGATTATATATATTTAAAAAAAAACATCTCAGTGCACGAAGCTCCCATCAATGCAGAGTGCCAAGGAAGAGTCTGTTGTATGCAACCTTAACCTACTTTGCAAGAATTATTTCCAAAACTCGAACCCGTGACCTCCAGGTCACATGACAGCAACTTTACCGTTGCGCTAAGACTCCCCTTCATTTTCAAATATAGATTATAAACGACTAAAACTTGAAAAGGTTCAATATACACAATCTAATAAAGAAAACCATCTAGACAACAATACTTAAATTACCCTACTACATACCTGTGTCAAATTTGCATCTATATTTTCATCTTGCTTCAGCACAACATCACTTGAACTTCGACAAATGTTAACACTTGTGTTCAACTCTCTCAGAATTTCTAGTAGACGAGTGTGCCTATTGCATGCAATAGCTCTAAGAAGGAGTTTCTCTACATCAATACAACTTTGATCAAGCGAAAATGCAGCTTCCTTGCCACTACAGGGATCCAATACAAAAGAACTATGGATACACTTAATTTGTGTATCTTGCCCTGGTTCAATTTTGAGAAAGGGAGATGAACCAAAATCAGACCCCCCTGAACCTTTGTCAGCTTCTAACCAATAAATGATTTTTAAGCCAGGAGTTTTGAGGCTAGTTGAATCGAATTCACCATCTTGAATTAGTTGTGAAGTACCAATATTTCCTCCTTGTCCTGTACTACCATCTGAAATAAGCTCAAAGCGTATTGCATCCTTCCACCTACCTTGACGGAGTATCTGAACTTGTCTCACTAAAGTGTCCATAACAAGGGCAACACATAGTTCATGTAGGACTGTGTATAAGGTTGAGAAAGGGTTTTCAGCAACAGCCATTCTGCGCTCAAGATAATCTCCAAGAGCACATCTCCGTGATTCTTCAAGCTTAACATATCCATTTTTCTCTCCAACAAGCAGCTCTAAGTTTAGTATCTTCCATAATGATAGATGACCATAGTAGCCCAAGGTAAGGTAAACTTTAAACTCGCCATCCACACAGAGAACAGTAGTACCATTAGAAACAGTTACTTCATTTATTTCTTTTGGAATAACAACCTCCAAAAGTTTGGATCGGAGGATTGTGTCCAATTTCTTTAAAGTTGGTTTTTGCTCATCTTCAGAAAGCGTACTCTGAATATTCAAATCTTCTATGCATTTTGGTAGCTTTCGGTAGCTCCCAGTGAGGAGGACCTCAATAGCAGATGGAACATCAAATACAGGAGCACGGGCATGTTGCAGCCCCTCATGCATATAAAACAAAGAATCTGCTGTTTGGGTGAAACAGGTATCATGGCTGGAAAGAGTTGCTGCAAGTTGTTGGCAATGTTGGATTAAGGTGGCCTGCACAAATCAAATTAATTTATGTTATATGAGAATATGCTTTAAATGCAATACTCCGGAACCATATGAGAATTCAATTCTCCATCTTGATCCTGAAAGCTGAATGTTAAATCAAATTCTCAAACACCAAAAAATCAGTTCACCGTGTTACCTTAAAGATAGCAAAAAAAAATAAGCATTTGCATTGCTGGTAGTTTATTGTTCAGTAATTCTGTAACTACTAAGGGTACACCTTGTAAAAAGGAATTTTTAAGTACAACAATAACAAACCATGATCCCTAACTATTTGAGAAGAAATATCAACTGATGAAATACGGGGAAAAAAAACAAAGGAACCTAAAATCAATTTTGTAAGTGGAACACAAAAGACTTATTCGAAGCAAAAAAAAAAAATAATCATTAGATCTGTAATCAAAGGGAATTTTGTTTAGCTAAGTTTAAATTAATCAGTATAAGTCAGCATAGGATGAATCAGAACCTTCTAAAAATCACATGCCAACCTATACCACTTGATCACTGCAATAGTTAGCTCACTAGGAGAAAATTGGAAGATGTAATAAACAATTATAAGATTAATCACAAAAGATGTAACCTTGAACAATTAAGACTTTCGTCACTAAACTAAACAATTAAATACTCCTCTGAAATTACTAAAAGATTGCAACTATATCATCAAATGAAAGCCATAAGATTGTCTTAAGCATTATCATTCAAGACAAAGTTTGAGATTGCAAACATAAAAGCATCATATGATTTACATCCTAACCTATCATGTAAGGTACCTCAGTCTTCAACATCAAGAGTTTTAATATAGAATTTCAACCCATCTAAGGTATTTAAATATCACAATTATAAATTGTCAGTTGTATAAAATTATAAAAAAAACACCTACTGATAAGATTGGTAACGATAGATCATTGTCATACCATATTTGGCAGATGCATATGACAAACATATAGCACTCACAAAAAAACATAAAAACCAGTTCGCGATGCATTAAAAAACCATTTTATACACACAAGATTGTCAGTTATCCATATAGGCAATTATTTTTCCAGCTTATATCGAGCTCGTATTTACAATGTGATTGCCAATGCTAAATTCAGGCTACAGTTGTCTCTATCACTTGAAACTTCACGTGCTATCAATTGATCAACTCTTAGAGCTAATACAAATTCTAATTGCACAAAATAATGAAGGGTTACTTTTATTATGTAAGCAAAATAAAGCTATTCGTCTCTTACCTCCTGTATTGACTACACTTACATCCAACATTGACCAGAATCACATGTCTCTTACATTCTTGTGGAATAATTAAGATCCAAAATGATTTCACCTAAGACAGTTCATATGTGGTATGCATGCTCAAAGAAAATGACTAGCTTTAACTTTAAATTACAAATCAGATGACCAAAACATGCAGAATTTAACACCAACATATTAAGGCAAGTGGTGAAATCAAATCACAAGCTCTCCTTCGTACAACCTGGTGGTGATCCACCCAAGAAGTTAGCATGAAGGATTGTAAGAAAGGTGAATGGAGTATGCATAACAGTTAAGATGGTCTGATTCAGAACTCCATTTGGTCAAGATTAACTCAGACTATCCAAGTGCAGAATACCAACCATAGCAAACTTTGACATGAGAACTATTTGATACAAGTAGCAAAAAAAAGCAAGCAGATATCTTGGGAAACATGTTTTGGAGTTGCACCATAAAAGATGAAGTTTTCACTTGTTCCCTATACAAGTTCAAGGTCCAATAAATCTCAAGCTAACAAACACAAACACAAAATGTGCATGTGTGTGTGTGTGTGTGTGTGTGTGTGTGTGTGTGAGAGAGAGAGAGAGAGAGAGAAGGGTAAACAAGAATAGCACATTGTAGGGGGATAGTAAACAGTTGCGACAACTATGCAGTGCCCAATTAAGCTATTATGATTCTCAGAGGCATTTTTTGATGGCATCAAAAGTCAATTGCTTCAGACTTGGCTCCTAATTAGCACAAACAAAATTTAACCTTTTTTGTTAAGGCGTTGCTGGGAAATGTGTTGGGAGTTTAGTGGATTAAACTATATCATAAAGTTTTAAGTATTAATTAAAATATGTTCACAAAGGGAAAAGACTCAACAAAATGGTGTATCGTTCTCCTACTGAAACGTAGTGCATTCTGATACCACCAAATTCCCATGACAGACAGCGAATTAGTTAGGGTTTCATTTATCATATCCTAATAATTTTATCAGATAACCCTTGGGCATCAAATTTTGAGCCTAAAAGCCGTAAAATTACAACCAGATGCAACGTACAAGTAATTAAGAAATAAAACTGCTTTAAATCTTGAAAGATTCCATCCTAAGCCCTAATCCAAAATCCAGATTTTAACAATCGGTAGAGAAGCAGAACAAGCGGAGTAAAGAAAGCAGAACAAGGGGAGCAAAGAAAAGGAGTGGCACCTGCTGGCACCACTTGGCGAGCACGTGGATCCTCAGAATCCGCTGTTGCGTCTTCGCAATGAACTTAAGAATGTCGATCTTCTTCTCAGAATCGGATCGTTGGTCCTCTCCCTGCCGGTACCTGTCCACCAGCTCCTTGAGGGCGAGGTAGGAGGCATCCGTGGCCCTCTGCACGAGGGCGGAGAACTCCACAGTCTGCTGCCCAAGCTCTGCAGCCATCGCCCTCCCCGGGCCGCCGCCGTCTCCCTCGCAACCTGCGCCCGGGGCGGGGGCACCACTAGGGTTTCGATCGCGCGGCCCGAATCCCGTCGATTCGATTCAAACGGTGGTTCTGAAAGGCCCAACCTCGGCGCCCCTCCGCTAATTCTGCAAATCCCAAATCAAAGCCCGTTGGAGAGCCGCGGAAGCCGACCAGAGCGGAGATATCGCAGGCGAAAAGGAGAGGTAGAAAGAAGGCAGGAGAGCAATCGCGAAAAAGAAGATATAAAAAAAAAAGTAGTTTTAATTTATAAATTGGCGAAAAGAATTGGTCCACGTTGGATTTCCTTACTTGCAGTGGATATTAACCCTCAATTTCACCGTGTGTTTGATTGGTCGACACGTAGGGACCACCAATAAATTTGAAGTATAAACACGATGTGAGAGTATGATACATTGGACTGTTTGTGGTTATCACCGGCAAATTTTTTTGTTGAAGATTTTAGTTGAGTGTCTTTAAGTGGATTCCAAGTGTCTACTATTCTTTATGATACTATTCTTAAAATTTGGGTATGATTTGAAGTGATTAAATTGAATTGAATTCCATCAAAAATTGAATTCCATCAGGAATTGAATTGAATTCCTTACTTTGGAATTAATTAGTAAATAACAGAATTGAATTGAATTCCTTGCTTTGGAATGAGTTAGTATATAACAGAATTTAATTGAATTCTTATAATTTTACCATTTTATCCTTCTTCTATAAAACTTAATATTTTTTATAAATTAGATATCATTTAATTATTCTAATAACAATTTCAAGCTACCTAGAGTTATCGAATAAATTTGAACAAACTTTGGGTGTTTCAAACTTATTTTATATATGTGTTTAAGTTTATTTATTTAGTTTAACGAGTTATATAGCATATCTATCTTATTTTTCAGTTTATTCTATTTTTTTTCAATGATAAAGTAACTATCTTCTAGATGATATCATATTTCATTTTAGGCGAAATTGTTCCTCGAGGGACCTCTACCATATTAGTCACACGATTCGTCGACGACCCTTTTGGCATAAATATC
>JBBPFQ010666310.1:0-27981 GCA_037974815.1 Kaempferia elegans | reverse complement strand
TGGTTATGAAATTAGGGATATGATACCCATATTTGGATTCCGATTCCCGTCAACCAAGCATCAAGAATGGGAATGAAATAGTTAATTCATTCTCATTCCCGTCTTCTAAACCCGTCTATTAAACGCCCCTTAGTTATATTATTGATGTGGTTCCTGTCTTCCTTTTCACGCCTTAGCTTTACAGACCATCGTTCAACGTGCTCCATTCAAAAACATATTGAACGCCATTCGTCACTTTTAAGGATTGGCATTCTACCCGACGCACCAACGGCCACACTAGTGCACACTAGTGTTCAGGCCAACCAATGTGACTTGGTCAATAGGGCACCAACTAACCGGCCGAACTAATAGAGCCAATGACGACGGGAACCGAACCAACCATGGTGGTTGTTGAATGACTAATCAGTTGACTATCAACCCACTAGTTAGCCACTATCAACCCACCAGCCAGTAGGATCAGCCAGGTCGACTAAGTTGCCCAACTCAAGATCTAATAGAATAAGACAAGTAAATCTAACAGTCAAATGAACCAAGAAAATCTCACCAAACAGGCAGGTAGACACAATGGAGTGGAGCAATTAAGAAGGCATGGATATCAAACAGAAACAGTGAACATAAGAAATCCAACTTACCCTTTCATTTTCGCCCTTTTGTTTTCACACAAGTAGATAATACCTTTAGCTTCATAATATGGTCTTCGTCCTCTAACTGCAAGCACTGCCGACTTGTTCCTGCAAGACATCATAATCTATCAATGTTACAGAAATCTTCATGGGAGGAAACATGTATTCTGTTACAATACCAATACCTACCGATGGCCGCAACCTATTTTTTAAAATGAGAAACTGAAAATGAGGACCAAAACAATCCACAAAAATAAATTCACACTACGAAAGCTCAATGTTTTACAATGTTTTCTATACATGACACAGGCTATTGACCGTAAGGAACACTGACTGCACTCGCTACTAGTCCAAAATTTCAGGTTCATTTCCTTGAGGTTTCTTCAGCTTAGCCACAAGGACCCACATGTTTGCTAGTTCATTTTCTAAGAAGGCTTCCTTCTGTTTGGATTCCTCGAGTTTCTTCTGTATCTCTGCTTCTCTTTGCTCCTTTTCAAGAAGGGCAGCTTCTAGCTCTCTTTCGTAACTAGCATTTACTTCTCTCTTTACAGTAGGTTCGTGCCGCTTTATGTGAGGCTCCCTTCTGGTGTTCCTTGGTACACTGCTTGCTCTGCGCTGAGTGGAGTTTCTCGCAGAGGCCAATTCAGCAGCCAGTCTCTCGTTGTGGTTCATAAGTTTTGTGACTTCCTCAGACAATGCCTTCAATTCCACACCGGCAGCTGAAGCCAACCCTCTAGCATATGCACCCTCCTCTGCCAACTTCTGGTTTCGAGCTTCTAACTGGCTATTTGCTTCTGTTAGTTCGGATACTTTCTGTTTTAGTTCTTCGATTTCAGATACCTATTAGCATAGTGCACAAAGATTTATAAAAATGAGTAAAAAATTAAATAAACAAAAGTTGCACTAGTTTATCACTATCTAAAGTGAGGGGAAAAAATTAGTAAATACTCTGAACCAAATTACAGCGCAAAAGAACAAACACCATGAACAAAAATGTTAGTATACTTTTACGACTATGACACGATAGATGATTGGACTCATTTTTATAGCTAATATATCATGCCATAAGAACCCCATTGTATAAAGTATTATGAAAACTTTAAAAAGAATCGAGCTTTGAGATATATTAATTACTAACTTATGTTAACTTTTGATAAGTCATCCTGGTATGTTAATAAATGTCATAATTATTGAGATAATTATGGAATTTCTTTGTGGAGATACGACAGATGGATAGATTAAAGAAAATAGTCAAATTTCAGGGGGAAAATTAATTAATCATAATTGAAAGAATATGCCATTTCATCTGAAGAGACACATTATTTGGTCAAGCTTTTTCCTCAATTTGGAGATTGCATTTCCAACTTAAATCGATAAGACATTCCAGGACTTTTAGGGGTAATTCACCATGTAGATCTAACATTCAGGACAGGAGTCTTAGTGAATGAAAGGAATAGTAGTGAAATCAAATGAGAAAACAAATACCAACCAGATCCTCTTCGTGTCGCAATTTTGATGATGTATCATTCAACAAACCATCTTCAGACTTTGTTCTCATCTCATGACAGAATGTTTCCTCATAATGATACTGTGATTTGACATTCATTGAGGAATCCGTCATTTCAAGTGCTTGTGAAAGTTGTTGTTTCAAGGAAGAAATAGTTTCTTGCAGTTCTTCACATTTGTGTATCTATAAGGGAACAAATATGAGCATTACTGATGCTAGTCATCACTTGAAAGAGCCCAACAATAAAACTAATACAGCTACCTTTTGCAGCAGTTGATCCTGTATAATACTGTTATCTGCAGTCTTTACCTGAAAAAGGGTTTCCAGAATGAGAGCTCAACTTAAAATAATGCACCAAAGTAGATTATAGAATTTGATAAGTTATCCATGTTTCTCCAAGTTAATCAGAGGAAATAACTAACGAAGGAGAATGTCAGACGAACAAGAACATTTAACCAGATTCAGAAAGATGAATTTATCTGTTAACGTATGTGAAAGAATGTCTGCAAAAAAGAATGAGTACCTCGAGTTCAAGAGTTTTCTCATTTAGTTGTTCTAGTAGTTCTGTATATGACTGAAAAAAAGAAGGAAAAAAACAATTAACCTAATGAAACTGTAGGATCAATAGAGAAATGCATAAGTTGAAGTCAGAACTAGGATTTACAGGTGAAACTCCCGAGTTTTGCATACTATTGTGAGACACTGAGAGAGAGTTAGTCATCTGCTTTTCCAAAGATGTGATTTGCTGGTTCTTTACTTTTATCTCTTCTTTGACCTTCCTCATGTCCATCTTCAGATCAATAGTACCACATGAGCTCTACAATCCTCATTATCACATGGTCTTCTCTAACAAAATAAATGGGAGAAAAATAATTACTTGAATCTGTTCATTCTTTGGGTACTTAGCAGCTTCATCAGAAAGTCGCTTTAGAACACTCGAATGAAGTGCCACTTCTCCAGCGAGAATCTTTAGCTGCTCTTTAAGCAATTCAAGATGATCTATAGTTTTGATGCTTGTCTGGTTAAAAAAAAAATAGAATATGAATATAAAGAGACTTCAAGTAGTTAAACTTGGTGCACATAAAAGTGAAACATAATAATATAATCTTCCATTAACAAAAAAAATGTTGTTTACTGACGAATAGTCGTTGCTATAAAAACTGAATTCAGAGAGTCAAAGTTATAGAAAAAATTTAAACCATAAAACTATTACTAAGATGATTTTTTTTATTAATCCAAGTATCCAATTCTTTGAATCCTAGAGGTGACTGGCCTGACCCCATGGAAGTTTCCACCAGCCACTAAGGTAGGGTAAATCTGGGAAGCATAGATGAGTCCTAGCGGAGCATCACGAGTGGTTCGAACATCGCAGGTGTATGCGGTGCCCTGCATGAGTTTTGAACACTCGTCGCATGAAAGCCCGTCCTTCCTCGTACAATTTGCAGTTTGATTAGTTGAATTGCTTGTTAATAAAATCAATTGAAGAAAATCATATGGTAAGAAAATGTATTGAGATTGCATGATCAATGCATTTTGTAATTTTCTTGAAAAACCCTAACAGAACAAAGAATGATAGGTTTCACAAGGCAAGTTAGTTTTTATTTGCAGATGCCCAAAATCAACATCATCGCCGTCATCATAAGCAAATATTAAACAACAACTATAAATATAGTTGATTGACAATGATAATGATGTTAATGATTGATTGCAACTTAAGATTCAAAAAGCAAAGATTGGACAAGTAATTTTCTAATTTCATGTCTGACTGCAGGTATTTGGCTGGTGTAGCAGCGATGAATAGTGGCATAGTTCACAGTTAGTGTGCTCAATAAAGAAAATGTTCACTAGCGAATTACAAGGACCTAAGGAAAATCACTTGTCTACATGGTGCACAAAAGCTGATTGAATAAATCCTTTAAATTGAACCTATCTTTCTGATGTTTCCCCATTAAATCCTCAATTTGATATATTTTATCAAGAAGAAACTCTGAAATTCAAACCAGTAACTGTGGCTTGTCTACATTGTTCATTTTACTTTATCATGCTTCCCTATCCATTCTAATTCTCATCCAATAGAAAACTTAGCATTGTTGATGCGGAATTACGTTTCACAAGAGAAATCATAATTTCTTTGTGAAATTAATTTACTAGTGTTTAAATTTTATATGGCTGGTATATCAACAGTCAGTGTTTACTTGAACAAAAATAGGGGGAAAGGAAAATAAATGACATTGTCAGTAGCTCCTATTTACTAGGAAAGAAGATGAGAGGATAAAGGAATTTAATTCCATCAAAATCCTGCATTTTATTTTCTCCCAAATTGAGCAGAAATGGAGATAATAAATTAAGTTTGATCTCTAATAAACACAACAAAAGAAAATGGCACTATTTTCTTCATTTTAGTTCCAACGAAATAATCAAGATCAGTGGAAGTAGATAAGGATTTTTTTTTTCTTTCAACTCACTTAAACTACTCTTCTCCCCCAACAAGATAAACACATCATTAATGATATTTGTACAATTGTAGGAAGACAAAAGTGGACATTTAACTTTAAAATGTGATAAAACAACTGAAAGAAGGAATATGGTCACAAGTCATTCTGGATAGTTAATTTGGTAAGGCAAACAAACACATTAGTTAATTAGGAGAATAATACTTTTAACATTATCTAAAAAGCTAGTAGTAGACTGAATTTACAGCAAAAATTAAAAAATAATAATAATAACATTTCACTGAGAAGCCCAATTTATGGAAGCCTAATATTCATCTATTTCATACCATTGGTGTCTCATGGGAAGAGATATTGTCGGCAGGATGTTCTCTATCATGGTCCACCCCCAACAGATGATCAACAGGAATACTATCTGGTACTAATGAATTTGATAAACCATTCTCAAAAGATAAGTGTGTGCTCTCTGCTTGAGTTGGTGTTGTGTTTGATTTTGTCCCACTTGATTTGTCACCATCTGAACTAGTCAATGCTGTCCCACCATCTCGTTTCTGGGGCAAAAATTCAATTAAGCACTAATATCAAAACAGGCGCCAACAAGTACACCATTCTGTAAACTAGATTACTTAGAATAGAAAATGAGTGTTACATATGCCCATCAAATGCAGCCATATCAACGGCAAAACACCAAGGCTGCAACCAAAACAGGATGCCCCTAGACTGTAAGGTTGCCATCCTATGCCATCTTACAGTCTTAAAATAATCACAGATTTAAAAGAATGCAATTCAACAGTGTTGAATTTTTCAACGACCATGAAGAAGGATAACACAGACAGTTGTGAAGAATGCTTCAGAAAAAATTTTGATCTTATGGATGTAAAATTACAAATTCCAACTGAAAATTGACTAGTATCATGAAGCATGCATAACTGATAAGGCAATGCATGTACTGACATGATATTTTATTTATCTTTCATATGTGTTATTTCCTTTTATGTACAATATTTGTAAATCTTATTACAGTGAAAGGGAAAGAAAATCAGAAGATGAGCCAAAATCTTCTTTCACTTTCCAAGTTACTCAATAGTCAATACTACTACAAAGTTACAAAAATTTACCAGTAAAAAGCAATCTTATTGTCAAGCAAAAAAATATACTAGCAAGAAGCATCCATATATTGATCTATACCCGCAATTTGAACCAGTTTAGAAGCCCATGTTTTCTATTCTTCTTCTCTTCCTTCAAAATATCATCATTAGTTTCACCAAATCCTTCAATTGGAGCATAAAAGACGGCAGTTTCATTATCTAATATCATATCTCGCCTTCGATATGGGAGATATGCAAGCTGCAGAATCAGATGATTTCCTTAATTAGAAAAATATGAGTATCCCCTAATCAAGAAATAACACATTTGATGAATATTTAAAACACAATTAGGCCTGTAGTAAATATCTAATCAAAGAATCATAAAAATGAATTATAGAAAAGCAAACCTCCTCCTCTCCAAAAGAATGCCTTCGCCTAGGACCAGGGTGCTGAAGAAATCTTGGAGATTGACTTGCTTTCGTAGACACCAAAATCAATTTGGTTAAACGTTGTATCCTTCCCAGTAAAGCAGCTTTAGCTTCTTCTTCCTGTTCCAGTCTTGATTGTAGTTTGACATGACCATCTTCTAGCTTTTGCATGTTAAACATTTATAATAAACTGACACAGAACTGAAAAAATAATTAAAATTAAAATTGTTTGAATATATGGCAATGGCCTACCTTCTGTTTCAAGATAAAGATATCTTCTCCGGTATCTTTATGCGGATTTACAGTCACAATCCCTTTCTTTAATTGATCTAACTCTTGCTTTAAACAACGTATCTCATTTTGGTATTTCTTTATAAGAGACTTTTCATCAAGTATCTATATAAAAGTGAAACCATAAGATAGTACAGAAAATAAACAGCCAACATGGAGAGCTGGATCATAGTCATACAAGGAATTTCGTGCCTTGGTGTTAAACTCTATTTAATGGAGAACTTCTACTACACTAAAATCAGGAATTTATATGGTCAGAAAAAACATACTTTATTTTGAGAAGCTTGAATCTCAATGCATTTTGCACGGTGAGCAAACTTCAGTGTATTGTGTGTTTCTTCTGCATTGCTTGATGATGGAGTAACTGTACATATGAGCTATACAAAGGAAGGAAATAACAACTGAAATCATTTAATTGTCCATTCAATTAACATATCTTGCAGAGATCCAAATGCCAACTTACAGATACACGCCCTTGACCACTTAAAGAGGATTGGAGGAGTCGTGTTAATTTTGAGTCTCTATATGGGATATGTGTAGCTTTTCCATCAGTTAATTTTGCAATAACCTGACAAGGTAGTAGTTAAAAAAATTCACAGAGAGAATTACATAAATGAGTCTTGGATTTCATCATCGTCATCAAACCATATCTGTTCCAACTATACAAAGACAAAAGTTATGGATTTGATGGGCATTAAAGTCAAAAGTTAAACAAATCATAGGTCAGCTTATTTCATATAAATTATGCATGCTTGAATTCTTCCACCCATGAAACGTTATCCCAAATGTAGGAAAAAAAAAGTACCTCTTTTTAAAATTAGCTTATATGAAAAATACATGATACTGGGTTAACTTTGTAATAGGTAACGGAAACTAAAAGCATTGTCAAAGCATGAAAAAAAGAAAATAATATCAAAATTCAACCACTAGTAAACAACTTCAATCCAAAATAGCATTTCCAAAACTGAAATAATTGCACAAATCGTCTCTATTCAAAAGTTGTTCAGAATAGACTTTAAGTTGTTCACAATAGTTCCTTTTCCTCATTCAAAAGTTGTCTCAACTCTATGTTAAGTTGTCCACAATAGACTTTACCAGATAAATAATTTACAGTACGGAAGAGCAATCATTGATGTGATTGACACAATCAAGAAGTCTAGCAAAATATATCAGATGCAACAGGAAAGCGGTTGTACAATTATATTAAGTAAATGAAAGACAACTCACAGTTCCAAGAGTTAATAGGCTCTTATTTATATAAGATCCCTCTTTCCGTCGTACTCCAGTAGTCTCAGCCCTTGAGCTTTCGGAACCTGCCAGATCGATGAGGTTCTGCATCCATGAGTTGAAGATAAGTGCATAAAACCAATTGTTCGGGGAAAAAAATCCACAAGCATCACCACAAACATACAGCCAGTAGCAACCAGCATCTACGTTGGCTATGATTATAAGAATAGTGCCAGACAGCAAGTCAGATATGATAAGTAACTAGATAAAAGTTCAAGGAATCAACGAAACAAACTTACTAGCTGGGAAAAGTTAACTGCTTCCCCTTCACCATAATCACCACATGGGCTACTCTCTATTGTCTGTATAAAGACCAAAGATTAAGCAAAAGTGTAATACTTCAAGTGCTTAGAACTTTGCAAATATCTTTCAGTAATTGCAAAAAAGAATTCCAAAACTGAAAAAAGTATAGTCTATAAGGCAAAAGCAATTTCCAATCCAAGGCCAAAAATAAGTTTTACCAGAGAACATATCTGGAATGCAACTTGTATAGAAAATAGGATCCATTCAATGTACCAAAAGGACCAAAACTGAAGAGTGAAGTGTTAAAGACATAACAGAAGCAGATATGGAGAACCCCGAATTGGCCAATTTCCCAGTTGTCCATGTCACTGAGCAATATATGACAGCTTCAAACAGCAAAAAATCATTAACTAGTTTCAGGGTTTTGATAAATCTGCTAGGCCATAAGTGATTAATTTCATTATCTCGTTTTCTGGTATTAGAATCACTTAGGAATCTAGGACTATAGACCTATCAAAACAGTTATATAATCCTATGAGGTTCCACAAGTAATACAAAATCTTAAAGATAGTTAAGTAATTAAGAAGAAAAGCAGTATTGCTTTGAGAATGTATTCTCAGGGGACTATAACCATCTGTGTCAAAATTACAAGAACACTTCTTGCCCCATCTTGCTTCTTCCACTTGTCATGTAGACAAACTCAATTAAGTGCTGATATCTCAGCCTACAGAAGGGAAGAGGAAAAAAGTTACTTTCCTCCCAGATTTGGGAACAAAGCCAGTTTCTTATTATTCCGATTTTCTATCCTCCTTCACAACATTTACAAAATCCTTGAAAGATTAAGTTTTGTATTTAAGAAATGATATGTGGATGAAGCCAACCACCAGTCAGAACTAAAACAGCTAAATGTAAAAAAAACAAGGTCATTGAGTTAAATACTTGTTTGTGCGAATAGAATGTTGTACAATCCATACCAAGATAAAGCATTAGAACCAAAAATACATACTTTTATAATTTTAAATCATTAGTGGGATGAAAGAAATTAAAAAGTGCACCAAAAGGTTATAGTAAACTGTAAACAATAATAAATGCACTATTGGAATTTATAACCAACACAAAAATGAGTACAAGTACCAGCGTGAAAATTGTATGACTTCGGCTGCTTAGCAAATTGAAGTTATTGGATCCGACATGTCTATGCTCTATCATCAATTAAGAGAGATTTCACCATCAGCATAAAAAAGAATCATGTGTATAACATATCATAAAAATTCATTCAATACAATCAACCTTAAAATATAATGAGCATGTACATGCACATATGTAAATTCCAATTTTACCTTCTCCAGCTGCAATAAGGGAGAGTGCATGTGCAGGAGACAGTACTACTTCCTCCTTAATACCCTCAATAAATGTACCCTAAAACCAAAAACATGGAAAACAAGCACACCATTGAGTAAATCACTATTAAGGATGTTGTTAAAAAAGTAGGAATACAGTAAATCAATGGACTTCCACATATAAAGTAGCCAAATCACATCAATTGGAAAAGGTAAAGAACAGACAAGAACTGCACGCTGGATATAGCCAAGCTACAATGCAAGCTACAATGAAGTTTTAAATGCACACTATCAAATGTTTCCAGATCAGGGCTCTGGCAGATTGATCCATGCCTGAAATGAAGACTAAGAATCACAGAGGATGAGAGGAACACTGACACAGATACCAGAGAAGAATAAAGACATGAAGTAGATAGTCTTGACATCTCAGGTAACATATAACATAGTGGAAGTAACTTGCTCAGGCCGACTGATGGTGCCACATTGCATGCAAAATATAACAAGCCAACCCATGGCCTGCATTACCTTGAGAAGATTCACAAGGAAACCCATGAGCATTGGATATGCAGATAATATGAAAGCATCACATAGGGATTTGTTAACTGGTTATTCCCATGTAATGATAACTACCTAAAAACAAGCCCAAATTCCCAAAAATATCAAAATGTCTCTATTGAGAAACCAAGAGGTGGAGACGCCTCATAATATACACCTAACACAAAGAAAAGAATATTTAAAGGAAAATATTGATAACATTGATGTAGACATAAATAAGTTAAGATATGAAAAACTGAATCAGAATCAAGCTGTTATATAAATGTTCTGAAACAAAGTGAATAGATAATCAAAATCTTGTTTCTCAAATCATATAGCAAAAATACAAAAAAAAATGTCCTCATAATACGAGCATAGTATCAAATATAATTAACCAGCACCTGAGTGTCCTCCCTGATTCGCAGATTCTGTCCTGCTGGATTTAGTAGATCATTGACAACCTAGAACAATAATCAAGTAAAATGTAATGCAACTATGAATCACAAATGAAAGCGCAATCATGACAAAACTCAAAATTTCAAGATAGACAATTCAAACGACCCATTAAATTCCTCAATGTGAGCTACACACTGATAATGATGTGTATGCATCGTATCCATCTATCTAGTAAAATCCTGAATATAGCCACTACAAGGCATGTGACTAAAGCCTTGCAGTGAAGTAGAGGACATCATCAGTGCATTAGCTAGGATTTCCTCCGCATCTCATTCAGCCAAAAACACTCGCTTTTGATACTTAGTGATGGAGAGATCTACAACTGTTATGGACCCTCAAGAATCTAGCCACAGGAATGAGACTTCAGCATATCAACATAGCATCAGTAAAATACAGATCCAGAATTTTCACCACATACAATGGTATATTTCAAGTTAACATCTGCACCTCCCTGTGGCACCGGGGTGATTCAGATCAAGAATTTCTATTCTTCACCCACATGGCATATGAAATCAAATTGATTTAACACCTTGACTGAACTTTCCCTGCTGCACCGACAAGTCTGCAAAGAGCCTAGTCTGCATAAGATCTACCTGGTCTCTCCAAGATCACAATAAACAGAGATAAAGGAAAACATCTACTTCATGTCAGATCCACATGATCTGAATATCACAAAAAGAGATCCAAAAGTGTTAATAGACAATATTCGACCACGGGTACATATTGGTAGTGAATGTAGAGCCTGGTGAAGATCATATACTTTAGATCTCAGAATAAATTTCAAGTCATGTTCCAACATATCTTGAAACCACAAATCTTTATCCTTTATTGCAAAATTTGAGATGGTGTTGCCTGATATTGCTGACTCAATACACATCATGGTTTTGAAACTAGTTGTTTCAATTGACACAAGCAAAATGCAAAATTAGATCCATCAATGGAAACTGAAACAGAGTTGGCAGAGATAAAAATTAGTTTGTCACATACCACTTGAAAACAATCATGTATTGCTCATGCATATGCTAGAAACTTTGTTTCATCCAATATCAAACAATATGAATTCAACACAAAATCCAATGAGGATAAGCTACAAGACACTCTTCCTCCTTATATTCTTCTCTTATTTTATTGTTGTCTTATTCTTTCACTTTTTTTTCTCCTCGTCATCTTCAGGTCAGCTCAATCTCCCTATGTGCTCGTAAAATAGAGTTAACATCATGTGATCTTGTCCAGACAATCCAATCACCACATCCTCCATTACTTGTTGGTCTATATAGGGTGATCGCACTCAGACACTCGTAACAGACAGATGTGGTCTAAGAACACAAACATAAAGCATCACTGAAGTAATAATATCCTCTCTAATCAAGTTTTTGCCAAAATTAATTTGCTTATAACTGAACTCTGGAGCTTACCTTAAACACAATTGAAACCAGTTACAGATAATAACCCAATGAAACCTAGTTGATATTCAATTCCAAATATCAATCAATTAAACATACATCTCTGTTGGTTAAAGACTTAATATAACAATAGGTATACAACAAAGTATGATTGTATGATATGTATCCACATATCCAAGTGTTACATTCCGGGATAATATACTTTTTCAAGTTGTTTCCATGTAAAATTAGCTCAATTAATTAAAAAATTCATATATTTCTTATTTTCACAGGCAAAGTAAGAGAAAATTGAATGGTTAAGCCAAAAGAGCTTATTATTTCACTACATGAACCTAGAAGAATCAAGATTTGCGTCATACCTCCACATGTCTATGTTTACTTTTTTCCAATAGAATTAAAATTACTACATAATAATGAGGAGCATAAAATGCTTACACTCAATAATGCAAGAAGGAGAACAGCTCCATAGCGAAAACAAAAACAAATAACCAGCACTAGATTGCACTTTTCAGTAAACAAACCTCATTGTAGATTTCCAGGTATGATACACGAAGAAGAAACTCACGACTTGGTGTCTGAAACCAGAAGTAGGTGCTCAGAATCTTATGAACCTACTAAAAATGTTTCAGAGATAGAGAAATGTTCAAACTACCTCTTGGATGATACTAAATGCATCTTTTACAGCCAATGGTATGATTCCTGGGGATCTTTGATCTCCCTGACATCAATCCAACATAAATAAATTGATATGAAACTTTGAGATCCACTTGCTAGAAATATTTTGAGAATGAGCAGGTGATCAAGTTTGCAGAAGATTTGATCATTGTTGTATCCAAACTTACTAAACATCATAAGAGTTGCAATCTCAACCCAAAGTATTTCCAATTACCAAGAAGCCATTATAATTTGTAGCGAAAGTGCCATCAACAGGATTCTAAAATTTCATTAAAGATGATCATCCAAAATGGGAAAAATAAATACAGGAAAGGGAAAACAGACCACTAAATCACTGATATATATCCACTTAATTAAGAGCACAAGTATTGCAATGACTATCTATATTATTTTGAACTTCTAATCAAACAGTATCTTGATAGTGCATTAGAACAAAATTTCAGTATTTTTTGATACAAAAAGTTATTCAAATGATAAAAGTAATGGTACATGGTAAGCAAGAACAGAATGGCAAATAACCATGGTTTTTTTCGTTTGGCTTTTTGTGCACTTGATCTTGTGTATTGCACCATCATTCAGAAACATTAAAGGAATGCAACATCTAAAACCTTGTAATTTTATTTGAATAAGAAATAAACAAGAACAGAGACTTTCACTAGGTCTCCTTTTTGGCACCGGAAGCAATCAAACAATGGCTAAGGCTGCTGCAAGCAAATTAGGAGAACGCAACAATTAGGTCTACGAGATACATTGAAGAAATAATAAGATTAAAGAAAAAAACAACACTAGTTATGCTGAATTGAATTCTCCATCAATTAAACAAAGGAAAATTTCCAGGCATCAGAAGACAAATATATGCGAGTGTATCTACATTAAAGTTGTGACCCTCACATGCATTGTATGTGTTTTGCCACTGCTTGTAACTCCATAAGCAAAAATTGTGCCTGTGGAAAGAGAAAAGGCAAGATTCCATTAAAATTTCATGGTATTTTTCAGTCAGTAATAAACTTTGTTTCCAATTGTCAGCATAAGTCAAGGAGCACTTGAGGTTGAGGACCCTCAAAAAAGTGTGGTACAATTCAAACATCAGTTGGAAACAAAATACTCGCTTAATGCAAGTAAGTTCTCTTTTATTCTATGTACTCTAGTCAAGCTTGAAGATTTCATTACGATGTGAGGTTTGCATAGTAATATTAAACAAAACTCCTATTTTATAAAGTGGACACAGAAGTGAAAGATTATTTTTCAAAATAAATTACAAAGCAAACATTGTACACTATATGGGTAAAGTAAAATAGAACCAAAGAATATAGGATATAAGCATAATCTCCTTCCTAAGCACCTGTCAAACGGAAAATACCACTAGAATATGCAGTATGGCTCATAACCTTGATGAATATCAAACAAAGATAGATTAGGAGGATATTTTTTTAAAAGATAATGGAGGAGAATATGCAGGAAAAAAAAGAGATTGTAGCCACAGCATCTACTCCTATAAATTGTATACCCTGAATAATTAAATCAGCTTATAATTAATTTACTCAATCAAATGCAATTAGTTCCTTAATTGACCCAACTACAAATAAATTAGAATCAGGTTCGAGTAGACTAAGCAAACTGGTTGAATAAGGAATGGTCTTTGACTTTTGAGTGAACCTGAGATCTTAGACTCAACCAAATGGAACCAAAGGTTGAAGGTTTATTTATGAGGATTACTGTGGTCATCAAGAGCCCCTTTCCTGCATTTTTCTTCTTCTGCTATATCTCTTGATCTCCTTTATCTGTCATTTAGTGATCAATTTTCTATGTTTTTCGTCGTTTTCCTCTCTCAGTGATCTGGAGTACATCTCCCCCATTGACTAATCAAGATTTTGAGGGTAAGATATAGCAACAGAATGAGCTGCATACCATTGTAGGAAGAGGTGGGTTGCAAGTGGAGTTTAATTTCTGGTATTGTTTGTTACTTTGGTCCCTTCCTTTATTAACTTCAAGTTTGTAGGTTGAAATTGATAGCACGAATTTCTGTTGCTGTAATTGGTGATCAGGAGGCACCAACCAGTGAGATCTGGCATCAGTAAGACTAGATCTAATGTGGATCTTTTAAGGAGAGTTATGGTTATATTTATATATAAAGGAGAATTGTGGTAGGTCTAGCAGATTATTGAGGTTAAGCAAGGGTTTTCTGAACCTTACTAAGAATTGAAGTGTTGTGATGGATTAAGTTGAGAGTTTAATTGTGCTTGTAGATTTTAGATTCTCCCGATCTTCTTATTTCAAAAGGATTTTTTTTATTAACCAAGAATATTTGTTATTTGGATTATTTAGGAATATTCTAACCAAAATGATGCTTCTAACAGATAAGGGCTTGTTAATGTCTGAGAAACATAGCGAGGAAAATAATTTTTTAGTGAAAGCATGTACAGTGCCACTGCCAGTGTGCCAAGTGATGTTAGTGCTGGCAGACCAAGAATGAGGGTAATTATTGACATGCAGAAGAGCAGAGGCCATATGATATGATCAACTTAGCATGTCAATTTTATGATTTTATTCGTTTGTCAATGACTTAAAAATACTTGTTTCTAATTTTATAATCAACGATTACATGTAATGATTCTAACAAGATTGAAGAAATACAATGATAAAGGAAGCGCTAAGAATTGTATTTGAAGATTAAGAACATCTTTGCTGTAGGTATTCAAGCTAGACTCAGTTATAGACGAGATACAAACTTTCTAATGCGAACTTAATCAAGAGGATTAACACCATCGTGCAAAATATACACCATAAACATTCGACGAAAAAATCAAGAGGGCCACAATACCTAGTTTCCATGAGATTTTTTCTTGAAAATTAAGATCAATAGCAAATTTATGAATAATTTAAAAGTACAATAGCAAAATTAAAAAAGGAGAAGAAATTTACCATTGATGCCCTCCATAGCACCACCGACAACATGCTGAGCAGCCACATCATATACATGGCGTGTTGTTGTTGTAGGCCCAAAAACTCGATCTATAATTTCAAGGTTATGAAATTAGTCAAGGCCAAGGCCAGATGTATATTTAGTAATGGCAAAGGGAAGCACACAAACATGCATTGAAATATAAAGTGAAAAGGTTATCATGAATATATAATAATAATTTTGTGGCCAGTATTATACAAATAAGAAATGGAGAACATTTCCTTTGTGCATAAATACCAGTCGACTAATATAGAACCATCCACAACTAAAAACAAGCAAAATTGGTAGAGATGTATAGACTAACAGATTTAGCCTTGGTATAGAATATACCTGCCAGATGGTAGCTTTCAATTTCCAAATGTAACTAAACCCTAAAAATTGGCAATCCTAAGCCAAATAATATTTTGAAAAAATAAAGGCTTATAACAGTAGAAGAAAAGGGATAAAAAAACAGAAGTTGTCTTAATGAATGAAGTTGACTGTTTTATAAGATGATCCTTCTCAGATATGTACCATGAAACATGTCAATGTTATTGGTTAACATATACATTCCTAGATGTACTCTTAACTCTTTTAAACTCTCAATGGTAGCTATAAATATGGACTAATTTGATCAAATATCCAAAATCATTACTTTGGAATTGGGAAGAGCTCATAGTGATAATAGATTTAATACCAGTTTCTTAATGGAATTATGGATCTCAATTCACACCCAAAGGGGGGCCTTTAAAGTTTAAATGAAACTGGTGTGATTTTTCTGTCAATTAAATTAAGATGATGCTTACTGTCAAAAGGGAATTAGTTAATTTAGTTGAACAAGGATGTTTTTGAGCACCCAATGCTACTAAAATTTAAGGTTCTTGAAGTAATCTTGAACTTTATGTGTTGTGCATTTCGTTAGCATCCTGCACTATAGTTCAGATGAATTAGCTTCTGTACTAACTGAAGAATTAGCATACATGATCCCACTATTTCATATGCAATTTATTGTCATGTTAGTTCAAAGTAGTAACTCATCCATAGGCAATCAATAATCGGATGCGAACAGGAAAAAAAATGGTATACTTATACATGTCATAGTTACACAACGACAAGGAGCTAAATAAACTATACTCGAAGATAGTCCAGTTCATTTCCAGAAATATATCTAGTTCGATAAGTACAATTGACCAGTTAAATAAAATTCAGAGTGATTCAAAAGATGCCACAGTAGTGTACTACCGATAATTCATTATACACCAAAAGGACACTACAAATCAAATGTCATACATACCACGTACCATAAGCATATGCAAGAGTCGGATTATGTTCACTTCGAACGATGGTATCCCCATCAGCATACCAGGCAATCTCCTCTCCCTGACGAATCTCACGTTGACTACACGCCAAAAAAAAAAGACAAATTACGCCGGCTTCAAGGACCAACAAATGGACGAAGAGAAGGAAAACAACAGATCTGATCCCAACCTGAGCGGCCGGAACCGAACAGTAACCGTCACATTCTCCTTCGATCCATCCGCGTCCAACACCTCGCTGTCTGGAAAGCAGTACTGCGGTTTGCCTCTCGCCGTCGACGACGCCGGAGAGCTCTGCCCGTCGGCGGAGGCCTCGGGTACCTGCCTGAACGACGATGTCGTGGACGAAGTCGGAGAATTAGCTGGCTTATACGACACCGGCGACTGCACCGTTCTCCTCTGTCTCGAATCGTACCGCGACGCCATACCGAGGTCGATCCGAAGCCTATAGTCTTAAGAACCACGCCCGAGAGAGATCACCGAGCTCAGCCTGACATGCACAGGAGCTTGAATCGGAGCTGCATTGGCTCCGATCGATCGAGAAGGAGCAGGAACGAGGCGGAGAAGGTTTGGGCGAAGGAAGAGCAGGAGATTTTGAGGGTTTTCTCGTTCCCGTCTTGAGAAAAAAAAAACATATAAAGTTCGCTTCCTTTTCTCTCTCCCTCTACTCGCTTTTCAGTTGAATGGAAAAAAAGGCGCAGGGAAACTTCATTTCGCCTCTCGCAAGTCGCAACTTATCGTCCGTTGTTTCAAAAACTCCCTAGAAATTTCAAATTTATAAAAAAACCCCGATCACGTTCTTTCCTCCACGACCTCTGGGACCAGTTATTTAGTTTCGCAAAATAATGTTTTCCCCAATAATTATATATTGAAAAGGAAGATATATAAGGAAACGTATTTTTAAATTTGTTTGACTATGATATTAGTAAAAAGAATTAATTTCTCTCGTTTACAAGTGTTAAATATTAAAAAATAATAAGTATATATTTAAGAAAATATGTTAGTGAGACACAAATTCTTAATACCAATTACCTTTCCTTATTTTTTCGACCATCCTAAGAAATATGATATGAAGTATACAAATTTAAAATTTTCGAGGGGCATGTGGTAATTTTAAAACCTGAAAGGATACTTTTAATGCAATTTCCCCGTGAGAAAAAAAGGCAGCTGAGCTCGTGCGGTAACATGCGTTTTGAAAACAGCGAATCCGACGCACACTATCTTCCGTGCGCGCGACGATCTGACGTCTTACGTTCCATCTCCATAAATCGGACGCCGGACCTATCGTGTCGCGCAGAAAGACATCGTGCGGAAGTAGATCGGCAGCCGTCACGTGTCGCTCGTGCCGCTGCGCGTGGTACGGAGGTTCCCGGTAGCCAACGACACCGCGACGCGTGCACACCCTTCGATGGCTGTTGGGCGCGTCACGGCATCGCGCTGTTGCCGGGTCGTCGTCTTCCGGCTCGGCTTCCGCTCACCCGCGGAGATCTTTTATCTAAACGGTTCGACCGCAAAATCGAATCCACTGCCGAAACGATTCGGGCCACATGGTTGCGGATCAGGATAACAGAACGAGATCCGAGGGGATGGAATCTCTGGAGAAGCCAGACCAATGAATTTTCAAACAATTAAATGTGGGAAAAAAATCGAAGGCTAAAATTAGTTCAATAAAAATATACTTTTCGTGCAATTATCAATAATCTAAACTAATTACGTTTGGTTGTTCATGGTAAGCATTGATTACAATGCTGGAATATGTCTTGTCTCATTGATTGCCTCTTTGTGTGTGTACCGTTGCTTGCAATGGAATCTACAGTTATTCAAATGCATCCTTCTATTTCTTGGATGGTCACTGCTTGGGACGTTACCATTAAAAGTCTAGAGGTCAATTTCTAATAACAAAACACTTGTCAAGTTCTTGCTCTCCTCCATGTAATGATCACTGTTCAAATGAATTATCATCCATGATTTATCTTTCAACAAATGACTCTCGGATTGATCGTGTAAGTTATTCGGGTCTTTGTCACCGACTAGATAGTGCCTTATTTAATATGGATTTCTGTTTTCCCAATTTCGATCTGCCCAAATCGAGTGGATCGAGGGATGGATGTTGTAAGTTATTTTGGTTTATATCATATCTTACTCCTATTGGATCATCCATCCTAACTAAGCAACACAAGGGATACATAATTCATGTGCCTAAACAATTAATAGCTGAGCAGATCTCTTCAAACTCTTTTGGATTGGTTTGCCTTTTCTGTTTTGAATGATTGGATATATCAAATGAGGTCATGTAGAACATAGCTCAAAATCGGTATTGTATCATGTAAAAAAACTCTGATGTTAATGTTTCTAGTTTGCCTACCGAGTAACTCATTGTTAGATCGCAGTTGGGGAGAATGAAGAAAGGGCACTCTGTTGAGGAAGAACTCGGAAAAGATGCACCAAAGAATCATCAAGATTTCGAAGAAATAACATGTCGGTCGTGTTTGTTTTCTTGCCTGTTTGTCATAGATACTGCTCTTGTATCCTGGCACGGTTCTCCTCCCACCACAACCTTGCGTGCATCTCACCAAACCTCTCTCGGCTGCAAAGTTAGTCGAAGGAAAAAAAAGTGGTTAAATTAGAACATGGAATAACATCTCAATAGCAAAAAGGGATCCATTTTTCAGATTCATAATGACAAATCTCATAGAGCAAGGTTCTGGAAGTATAATAATACAGATCTCAGCATACAGTTTATGGAACCTGAAAGAATTCACTACTAATTACCATTGTTTGGTTATCATCTAAAATATTTGACAAGTTAGATGCAGTGGCCATGTGGGGAAAACAAAAGCATAAATCTGAAATGTTTGGAAGTTTACAGGATACATATCAGGTTTAAAACTTATCACAGGGTTCATGAATTGTGCAAAATAGAAACAATGGAAACCCTTCAAGTTGGCTGAAGTAGCACTAATTATTTTAAAAGTGAAAGATGGATTTCATGTTATCAAACAGCAGGTTATTTGTTAAAATAGCGGCACTGCTCAGTCTCGTCACTTGGTCCTATTGTATTTTTTTTTTTTTCTATTTCCTTTAGTAATCTGGAATCCCCATTTGTGGACGATTTCCAATAGATGATATTCAAAACTCCCCTGATGAACATTTGCTTCAGTAAGACAGTTTTACAATTTACAGCAAGGGGAGTTGCAATTAGAAATCATGCTTCAAAATAGATGAACCAGTTTATAAATTAGGAAATAATGGTAAAAGTCTAACCTGAAACGAACCCGTCGGAGTTCCCTGATACCTCCTGGCAATTCACGAATTGTGATGTAGACACCCGGTTCATCCTCTTCCACCCATTCTCTTTCTAGATCACTCGCATTGCTGATAGATGCTGAGATTTCACCAGACTGCTCCCCCTCATCAGGTGATGAACATGTTCTAACTGAAGCATCCATTGAGGATGTTTCTGTCTTTGCACCGCTAATGCTAGAAAGCTTTGGGGTTGAAGTAAGGCCACCGGAGTCATAGTAGTGACGCACATGGTGCAGGTGGCCATGGTTATGGCCTGTGCAGCCTTGGTGTTGCTCAAGAGAATCAGATGGTGCGTACCCAATCCCACCGCCACCCATCAATGGCCTGTGGAGATTGTGAGGAAGCAGTTCTTTGCCGAGTGGTGGTGTCGCAGGGCTGTCCTTCTTTGAGCACTAGCAAAATGATTCGAGCAACATTTAAGAAAGTTCAGTGACAATTAAGAGAACAAGGGAGATTCTGTTCAATATGAAATGGAGGATTACTATTGGGCATTCTTCTTTCACCTCATCCATGGATCTCTGCGGATTTGGAAGTGGCATGGTTTGTCGATTGACTCTCTGAACATTGTAAAGCTCCATGACCTTGTCACAGTTTTCAGCCCACCACCTCTGTGCTTGCCACTTGTTAAACATCTCTCGGCTACCATTGATATCAAGCATTTAAAGAATTAGTACACCAAATTTAGTTAGGAACAATAAATTCAATGACGACTTGAAATCAACAGGAAAATCAGGACTCGATTTGTGACAAGCTCTGAACAAAAAGAAGAAAATATGACAACAACATAATCTAAGCAACAAGGAAGATTTCAATTGAGCAATTCAGAAATGATAAATACTAGAAAAAATAGAATTGCTACTGGAAACCAGAAGTGTGTCATTTCAGAAAATATACAGTGTCATTGCAGAAGCACAGAATACAAATTTTCTGCAAACGCAGGGAAGTTAACCACTTATAAAACATATTCAAGCCAAAGACAACTCAATCATGCAACAAAAGAAGGAAATGAAGAATGATTTTCAAAATGATGAAAACTGCTATTTTTTATGGTCAACATACTTTTGGGGCACATTTGCTTCCTGAATTGTCATCATCTCTATTCATCTAAACATGGAGAATTCGGTTCACAGGTCTTCCACTTCATGTACCACGCCCAAGCTAATGTACGGATTGGGTGAGCAATCCTATTTTTGTGAAATGGAAGAAACTGCACAAAAATTAATCATCCTTTCCATCATTGCATTTCTACATATTTGTGACAGCCATGGTGCATTTTCTTGTAAAACTGCAATGTGACCCTGTAGTGTCGCCATGATAATTGCATAATTTGACAGATAGTCATTTGCATACTTATAGTCTTGTCAAGTGTCAACCATGGGGCTAGTCCTATGTTTCCTCACCACTCCTAGGTAGGAACTCACAACAATTTTGTGGCAAAAGGTGATGAACTCACAACAATTTTGATATTAGGACAGAAGGTCATGGAAGGCTGATTTCAGCCAGGTATCTTTTCAGATTGAGCAAGCTCAATGGAAGAACAAGGTTGATGTAACCCATGCCAAATAGTTGGTACATACAACGATGTCACGATGGCAACAGTGATGACCATGATGACGTTATTATAATGAGAAGTTGCATACTGGTTATCAAAATGCAGCATTCCATTCATACACATCAGATTGTTAAATGATCAGACACCAAAGCCATGGTTGTCAAAATCACCCGAAACTACGAGCTAGTTCAATGTTTTCTCACCGTTGCTGGGAAGGAATTTTGATCTGAGAGCCATAGGCCCTAGAAACCTCATTTTGACCAGGTATATTTTAGGATACAATACACTCAATAGAGGGACAAGATTGATATAGTTGAACCAAAATAGTTGGGGCATATACACTGCATGATGATAATATTATTGGAGCAAAATATGATACTACTCATTTTAGACGACCCAGTATCGTCGGCCTCCCACCTAGATATATGTAAATCATAGGGGAGGTCATTTTACTCCCGCCTAGATACAAGTAAATCATAGGAAAAAATATTTTACTTTAACACAGCGGTTCTTTATTTGGAAAAAGTCAGATACTCAAAGGGCCATTTAGTACCTTTTGAGAATTGATCTCAAAACTTATTGAACAGTAAGTATCAACCGCCCAGGGCAGCGATGATGATGATAATATATTATTGAAGACGGGCACGGTGGAGTGATAATGTGGCAACTGAGACCCACCCAAGGTTGTGCACGTGACGTCCCATGTACAGGTTCAAGTCCTAGGGAATCTCCAGATCATTGATGCAAATTAATGGCTGTCACAACCTACAGACTTCATTCTGGTTCTTAAATAATGACCGCGGAACTAAGGGACAGCTCCAATGAAGGCACAAGGGACAGCTCCATTGAAGGCATCTTAAACGCTTTGGGCCCATCAACCCCAAAGAAACGCCTTTGAATCATAAATGAAAGGAAAAAACTAGTCACCCACTTGCTTGTTCGCTTTGATCCGAGTTTTAAGGCCTGCCTTTTTTTTTTATCATAAGCAGAGGAGAAGGTGGACCTTTTGTCGTCATTCTGGATTGCCTTCGGCGCACCCAACCAAGGCCTCGCCAATAAAATACTAGCAATAATGAACTAAAGAACAAATTTTGGCACCGGAAATTAAAGCTTTTATCTCGAAACAAGGACCAGAGTCACCTTCCACCGGAGTTTGAGGTCTCTCTAGTCTCGTCCTCTTATTTCTTTTTCTTCACTTTGTAATATCTCCTCAAATTCCTAACGACTTGAGCGAAGGCCGAGAAAATAAAAAATAAAGCTGCTTCGTCCAAATGATGCAAATATGAAAACGGACACCGGAAGAAAAGAGGATTTGACTCGCGTTGTAAATGTTGATAGCTTCGTAAGATCAAAATGGAAGTTTTCTGCTATCTGTAAAAGTTGAATGGTTCTGAATCCAATTATATGGTATAATTTCAAATCTACTTTCTTGTTTGGGAATAAATCTAGTTCAAATGCGAAGAGGAAGTGTTTAGCGTGGAGATGTGATCTTGTTGGTTCATGCAAGAGGAACGCCGTGAGGCCCGTGACGGGGCCGGAAGTCTGGCAGTTCCCGAGATCAACGCAGAGAAACAAAGTGGGAAAGGAAAGGGAGTACCTGAAACGGATCCTCTTGAGATCGTTGCCGCCCTGAGGGAGAGAGAGGAAGGTGATTAGGACTCCCGGCTCCACCTGTGCAACCCACTCCTTCGGCTCCTCTTGGCCGTCCTCTAAGAAGGCCGACGCCGCCTCCGACGAGGCTTCCGTCCGTCCGCTCACCGACGGCGTCCTCTCCGCGCTGGAGATCGCCTTGAGCCGCATCTCCAACTCGCTATCCGACGGCGGCGTAGACCCCGATCTCATTGCGGCACGCCGATACGCATAGTGGAACCGATCAGACGCAGATCCCGTTTCGGAGTCCGTGTAGCAGACATGATGGTGGGGGCGGCGCTGACTCCCCGCGGACGCGCCGGCGCACGGCTTGCAGTGCCGGTACGCCCCCGACGCCTTCAACGCCATGTCCCTAATCTGATCCAAGACACTCAAAGTGAGCAAGCGGGGGGAACAAGCAACCGAGCAACCCTAGATGGGAGAATAGGTCTCACCTGAGAGGTGAGAGCTTTGATGGCCTGGCGGGTGCTGGGAGTAGCGGCCCCGTTGCCCGTGCCCTCGCCATCCGGATCATGGATCAGCGATTCGGGGCCGCCGGCGACATCCCTGGAGGCCGCAGTGGCGACGCCGAGCTGCTTCGAGCAGGCAATGCAGGTCAGCATCTGTGGAATCTGAGAGACCAGCGAATGAGGTCGTTAATGGCCGCTTTGCTGGAGGCTGTGAAGAAGAAGAGATGAGTTATACCGGTTTTTAAATATCTTCCAGGGGGAACAAAAAAAAATGCAATTTACATTTATCATTATTTAAAATAAAACAAAATAAACCGACGTTTATTTTCAAAGTAAGGAACAAAAGAAGATTTATGAGGCGCGGTGGGGCCGATAACTGAAGCATGAGGGTTGAGGCGGGGTGGGAGCAGGTAGCCATTGGGACAGAACACGTGTCAGACAGCCGAGTCGTTATGGGAAAATCACATTTCAGCCCAAAACTTATTCAGAATATTAATACTACCCAAAAAAAGGTGATGAACCCTAATTCATCCCATGCCAAAGTAAACAAGGCATGAATAGTTGAACTGTCAAAAATGGTCATACATCTAATGCACAAGCGACTAGTGAAATATGGTATTCATTGATACAAACTCTTTATAAGTATCAGGCAGAAGCACCCAAAAAAAATGTCTAAAATCTTTAGCCACATCAAAATCTGGCATAGCTCAACGACAAGGGAAAATTTTTTAAGCAAGCACTCCATGCAACATCTGAAATTTGTAATACTTTAGCAACTTTTTCTTTTTTCTTTCTATCGATGCCATAAGTCGAGCAACACGCAACATCCCTCAGCCTAAGCTAATAGGCTAAGCAGTGATGGTCTCTGAGTTCCAGTTCCTCCTGCAATCAACATATTGCAAATTAATAAGTTTATATATATGTATCTATTTACATCAATCTGTCTGAATCTCTCTATGGACCGAAGATTTTAAGTTTTAAAAAAGTTGAGATGAGGATTAAGGGTCCAAAGTCCCTGTTAAGGCCACATGAAAACATAGTTTCTATTTTATCTATCAACCGGTCAATGCCTTTAAAAGATCTCCTGAAATTTTAAAAATGTCAAGATGCGGATTAAAGCTCCAAAGTCCAAGCTACGGCCCAAAGGAAAACATTGTTTCTATTTTATCCTCGTGAGACGAGCAAATATCTATCAGCCAAAGTCTTATTAAAAAACTTAATTAAAGAACAAAATGAAATGATAGAGAGGGTTATAAGCAAGTGCACAAAGGTGACAATCTATCAGCAAAGACCCTTTCCATGAAGAACACAGCTTCTATTTTATCCTCATAAAAACGTTTTTAGTAAAAAGATCATTGTAGATGAACAATGTTTTCACCAAATATGGCTATGGGGATAAAATAGGAGCTGTGATTTTTATGGGGACCGGTTAGGAACTTTTTAAAAACATTAGGGGCTTCTTTAGGTATTTTGCGCACAACTCATCGATAATTACTAAAGGGCTGAGGGAAAAAGAAATGTGGAAGTTAAAATTAAATGACATACATTTACACAAATGTAGCATTTCCTGCTGGTGGAAGTTCAACCACTTTTCCCACAGCTACAGTTTTACCTGTAAAAACAGTTTTCAAGTAAATGAAAGCGCACAATGGATGCATTAATTAGTGTCAAATAGCTTGCAAATTACCTTCAGTTCTAAGTGTGAACCTTCCTAGCTGGGCAAAATCAGAAAATTTTTCTATGCAAATTAAGTTACTCACCTGAAAATTGAATACTGTTAGCATTGGTAACTGCAAAAGCCTCAATTCTATCAAATATAGGGATGATTTGGACCTGAATGCGGCAAACAACAACAGCACCATTCTTAACAAAAAGAGGCTTGTGTTTGGACCTCTTCTTCCTAGCATCAGTTTCTTTCTTCTTCCTTGTGTCAATTTCTTCAATTAATTCGACAATTTCACATTCCTCGACAACAGCATGGATGTGTAAGACAGCCTTGTATCCAGCAGTAAAAATGGCCTAGAAAAGTCAAAATCGGTTTGATTAATCTGAAATAATATAGTAATCATTGTCCAATAATAACACACACTTACATTATCCAGCAACTCAAGAATCTGTAACTGAGCTTTAAATTCATTAACTGCACCTACTGGATTTGCTGCATGATAAAGTATGTTTCTCTATCAGTACCTATTATTTATTCAGTTCCAACATGCGGCATAGAATAGAGTACTTATACAAACACTAACTCGGCTAGAGTACTTGCACGAAAATCGAGTCATGTATCACTCAGTTCCAACAAGTTACAAATATCATATATCATGTGGTACAAAACAAATAATCGTAACCATAGCAAGAAGCACAAGGAATTTGGCTAGCCTATTCGAGCTAAAAACTATAGTGGCAATATTAAACACAATAAGATGGATGACTCTACCCAAAACACAATTAACAAAAAAGCCTAGTAACATGAGCTAGGAAAAATACTTCTGTAACACAAATTTAACTATTTACAAATTGTTTTAAAAACTTTTAACATGATAATTATGTCCATTTATGACATAATTAACATGATAAGACACAAATTGTCACCCTACTAATAATAGGCTATCCATAAAAGGGGATACAAATGTAGATTGTTGAGTTGCTAACACAAACTTCAGCATAGAGGACAAGCTCATAATCACGTCAAATTATGCAAATATGCTATTTAGACTGATATGTGATCTTCTGGAAGCCCCACAAAAAACTGTTGAGATTTAGAGCGCATAAAGTTTCAGACAAAGAAGGGTGCCCAAGACAAATGTATTTTATATGGTCTAGAGCTTTTAATACCAACCTAATAGCTATCACTTAAGATCCCAGTCATATCTGTTCTAAAATACATTAGGCAGGCCAAAAAAAAAAAATAATAATCAAACTTTGGATATGAGAAGCCTGCTAATGGCTACTAAATCTATCTAATTCTAAAGTGAATGGTTCTTGCTTCTAAATGAAAAATCAGAGGAGCTAAAAATACAAAAAGCTAATTAAGGCCATTAGAAGACTTGCCCTATTGTGCATGGTTCACAACAAAAATAACAGGAACTATATACCTCAATGTATCAATAAGAAGTTTAAGTTGGCCATTAGTAAAACTGGATAGACAACCTATCCACAGATAGTAATACTTACCAACACTTGTGAGTACGAAACCAGAAAGTATATCTTCTTCTTCAACCCCAGACAATCTTACTCTAATATTCTCACCAGGGCCAGCGCGCTTGACTTTATTTTCGTCACAAAATATTGCTAGAACTTTGACATTAGCCTGGAGATAAGCAATGGAACACCATGAAAGTTCAGTGATTGCAACCTGAAGGCAGAAATATTGAAGAAACAAAATACCTTGTTAGGCATGACCAACAAACTATCACCTTCGCGGATGCCTCCAGATTCCACTTTCCCCATGACCACTACTCCCATGTCCTTGTATTTATCAATAATTGGCATCCTTTAACATAAATTACTCACTTCAGAAAGGAAGTTGGGCTTGAAATTCAAGGATGGAAGACAAGGATAAGAACATGAAATATTAAGATTTAAGACCTTAAATAAGATTACCAATGATGTCTCAATGCTTAATTACTCAATTTCAATTGTTAATAAATAATATTACACAAGGTTTGGATTGATAATTGTAATGTGTACTTTAAAAAACAAGGTTGTTAGGAGAAGGGGTCCATAGGAATAGTTCATAAAATCAGAAACATAAATTTTAAGATCCTATAATTTAACTTAAATATTTTAAACCAATATTAGCATTTATAATTTATTATTAACTTTCAATATATATAGTATTGATATGAACATTTTACACACTATATCATTCCCATATCACAAGACATTATTAAAATTTATATACAATATAAATGAAATTTATTATATAATTCTTAGTGTACCATATTCATATATCAGATAGCAACTTCTATGTGATAAAAAATTATAAGATGAGCAAGATAAGAATAATTGAAAAGGACTCTTTTATATAGTAACTAAAAAATCTTTTATAATTCAAAATTGTCTTAAACGCTATGACATGAAGAAAAATATTTGCTACAGTAGATGTCAATATTTATAATGTCTTATTGAATTTATATATATTTAATCTAGTTAAGCTTGTTGGGATCGAGATCCTACATAGAAACGATAAGCAAGTAAATCATAGGGTCATAACCCTCTAGCCCAATTCTGATCCTACTTAGAAACAAGACCTTTTTAGAGTCAGATTGGTTCATAAGATTCTAAGATGTGGATAACAAACCATGAGTACCATGCTTTATAAGATAAGAATATTCTTAGTAATCGGCATAGAGTTGCAGGTAAGGTTTATACAGCCAAGTTTAAATAATTGAGGCTAACATGACTTCTTGTACAGCCAGGCGGGGTCCCGAGGAAGGATC
>JBBPFQ010665207.1:0-15645 GCA_037974815.1 Kaempferia elegans | reverse complement strand
TGCTGCTGCGGACGTGCGCGCGGACAGCTGGCTCGCGTTCCGGGCCTGCAGGTAGTGGTTACGACGAACACGGGTGATGGTGGAGGAGTTCGCCCGGGAGTGCTTGGGGGCGGACAAGGTCCTGGGGACGGAGCTGGAGGTGGACGAGAGGACGGGGCGGGCCACGGGGAGGGTGACCGCCGACGGCGTCATGGTGGGGCGCCGGAAGAGGGAAGCTGTGGAGAGGGAGTTCAAGGAGGAGCCACTGCCGGAGTTGGGGCTCGGAGACCGGGAATCCGACCACGACTTCATGGCTCTCTGCAAGGTCCTGCTCGTTACGTTTCCTCATAATTTTCAAAAAAACTAATTCATAAAAAAAAAAAAAATTCTTTTCAAGATTAATAAATTAGTACTTCGATTTTTGGGGTTGCAGGAAGCGTACATGGTTCCTTACGATCGGAAGGCGGCCCGCGTGCCGCCGGCGGAGCTCGACTCCCCGATCATCTTCCACGACGGCCGGCTGGTTCAGCGGCCGGATCCCTTCGTCGCCCTCCTCACCCTCCTATGGCTCCCGTTTGGTTTCGCCCTCGCCCTTCTCCGCGTCTTCCTCAACCTCCCCGTTCCAGCCCCCTTCGTCCGCCACACTTACCGCCTCACCGGCATCCGCCTTTCCATCCGCGGCTCCCCGCCGTCGGCGCGCACCCCTGGACACCTCTTCGTCTGCAACCACCGCACCGCGCTGGACCCCATCATCATCAGCATCGCGCTGGGCCGCCCCGTGGCGTGCGTCACCTACAGCGTGAGCCCTGTCTCTGTTTCTTTGTCCCCGATCCGCGCCGTCGCCCTCTCACGTGATCGCGCCACCGACGCCGCCCGCATCGCGGCGCTGCTGGAGGAGGGTGACGTGGTGGTGTGTCCAGAGGGGACGACTTGCCGGGAGCCGGCATTACTGCGATTCAGCAAGCTGTTCGCGGAGCTGACTGACCGAATCGTGCCGGTGGCGGTGGAGGCGAGGCAGGGGGTGTTCTACGCGAGCACTGTGCGTGGGTGGAAGTGCATGGACCCATTCTTCTTTTTCATGAACCCGCGGCCGGCGTACGAGGTCACGTTCCTGCCGCCGCTGCGGGCGGAGGAGACGTGCGGCAGCGGGAGGCGGACGCCAGAGGAGGTAGCGAACTATGTGCAGGCAGCCATCGCCGGGACACTCGGGTTCACATGCACTGGGCTCACCAGGAAAGACAAGTACATGAGGCTCGGCGGCAACGACGGCAAGCTTCCGCCGGAGCCAGAGAAGAAGATGGAATGATCGCCAAGTGCTTGTGTGTGCATTATATATATATTCTGCCGTAAGGACCTGAGTTCAAATTTCGAAAATAAGATAAAACTGTTTCAAATAGATCCGCCCTCTTATATATATTCTGATTTCTTTTACGAATTAATAACTATTTAATTATATTTTAAGTATGATGTTTTGCTATTTGTTAATGCAATTTAAATTAGATATCTGTTTTAATGGGTTGAATATGTTAACTGACTAGCACACTAAGAATGGAAATTTAATATGAGCAAATTTGGATTACGAGGTTCAAACTTATGTATTGATTACCAAACTTGAGCGATACATTCTTAAAAGATACATCTGGATACTGTATAATAATTTTTAATGTAAACTTGTGTTTTTTTCCGAGTAGAATTGATTATAACGACAGAATTTAGTAGGTATGTTGACTCCGGTAATATCAAATCTGGGATGAAATCAACTCTATATAAGATTTTTTAGTGTAAATCAGAAAACACTCGAGCGGATGGCCTAAAAACCCAGCATCTCATGGTTGTGCACCCCCACTTAGAGGAAAAATTCTTACAAATACATAGTAACATGAGATTAAACTATAGATACCTAGGTGACAACTTGACCCTCTTCCACTACACCGTAATCCTTAAGTCTTCCGAGTCGAGAGTGATAACTACAGAACTTATTTTAACAATCTTTACTTTTAGGAGTATAAGTTGGTCCATCAAAAATGACATTTTGGAAACCTAGGTCAGGTCACCTTAAATTCTGGTCGACCAGGTCTAATGCCAACCTCCTGTTTGAGTCCCTAAAGATTGAGAAACAGACCTAAGATGTTTGTCTAGTCAACCTAGGGCATGAATACTTATATGGGGCACATATAAGGGATTTTGTGGTGGATATTTTGGCCTCATTCTTATCTTTTTAAGCTCCAGTGAGTCACCTTTTTATCACCCAAATTTAGATAGTTATCTGTTAAGCGAGGAGGAGTCTTCATACAATAGTAAAATTATTAGAAGCTATGGATTTGAATCACGGAAAGCTTTTTTTAATGTAAGATAAGACTGTATACAATAAACTCAATGTGATCGGACCCTTTCTGAAAACCCTACATTAACGAGAACTTCATGCACCTAGCTACCCTCTATTAAGTGAAATTGAGATTTTGAGAGATTGATTGCTTCTAGAGGGCATCTAAGAACTTTTTTTTTGGTGTATTATGATATAATTGTTGGGTCTCAATTAAAGATGAGACCTTGCCCAATCAAAATTTCTTGATGTAGGAGTGAATCTAGATGAAGGATATTCTCAACTAAATAAATTTTTGCCTAAGTCAGAAAGTATTCGGAGACATACTAAAGGATTATCCTATTCAGCAGCAAAAGAGATCACCAAACCCTGGAGAAGAATCTAGATTGAGCCTTTCAGGCACTGGAAAATACAATTATCTTAGGCATACATAATACATTCACCCTTATCACATGCAATTTGGTATCGACATGGTGTTTGAACATCATATTAGCTTTATAAAAGTTTTGAATTTATGTTTTTTTTATATCTTAATTCCAACTCATCGTAAAAAATATAGAAAAAGTCACAAATCAAGCAAGTATAGGTCATAAGATGCTCGATGAAGATAACAAAGATGCAAGATCAGTGCAAGAGCATAGAGAACTTGGAACTAACCTTAGAAGTTGTTTTAATTTTTGGAAAAAAAAAATCTTATACCATGAACAAGGTTGAAACATTTTGAAACTATACAAAAAAAAAATGAACATACCTTTTCTATGCAGCTTCCAGTAGTAGACCGACCTTGCGTTCCACCCAATCTGCTGCTGCTTCCACCTAGAAGAGGAAAATGTTTCCAGATTTCCAGTGAACAATAAAAGGTGGTAAATGAGAATACATCTTCGAAGTTCTTTAGTTTCAACTTGTTGCACTTCATCTAGCAAAGCACATGAATTGTTTGTTTTATAGTGAGTTTTGAGCTACAAATTGCTGAAAAAGGAAGTATCATGTACAAAGTTACCTATACACTTGCAATCAGCTTGATGCTTTGAATAGGTTTGATCTTTCCATTTATTTATCAAATACAATGATAGCCAAAAAAATGTCATTTCACTAATGATACAGTATATTATATGATATTCTTAAGACCTACGAAAGAGGATATCAAGATGGAAAAGGATGCAAAGTTCGATTACTCCAACGTAGCTATTTCTTTCTCCCATTTGAGCCCAAACATTTGACGGCCAAAGGGCACAATGAGATTGTATCGTAGAATCTGAAAGATATGATAAAAGAAAGAAGGAAATAAAGCTATTGTTGAAACGAGTCTTACGAAGAGTAAATATGTGAGTCAATGAAGAACAAATACAACACGCTAAAATTATTCACCTTGCGGTTGATGTCGCCCATCTGAGCCTTGAGGATCTCAGAATCCTCCTGCCACTTCAAGTGCTGATGTTCAGATTTTCTGGCCCAAGCCTTCTTCAAGCTTGTTCGCCACTCGGCAATGCTGGAGTGGATTTCCTTGTTCAATTCCACCCACTCGGGCGCAAAACCATTTTTTGAGAGGATTCTGTACAAGGTGTCTTCTGCAGGATCTACATGTGGATTTGAATCAAGGTTAAGAGGTCTGCCTTTCCCTGGTAAATTCTCAAAATCCCCTTGTTCCATTGAATGCCATATCCTTTGTTCGACAACATTGACTATGTCAGTTTCCGACCTGAAAATTGAGAGATCCCAACAGGGATGAAATCGAGCAATCAAACAGAACAAAAACATCAACTATGTGTTGGTTACAAGGGAAGAGGTGAGGTTGTCTATATGATCAAAAGAATTGCACCCTTTTCCTTGCAATAAGTGTCTGTTAAGCTAATCTGTCCAAAAAAAATGGAACTTTTACAAAAAGCACTTAATCACATCGAATTTTGGATCAATTTCATCTCTCCCAGGAAACTGGGAGAAGCTCTATGATTATTCTATGGTGATCGATGAAAATGGTGAGGGATATCAGAAACTATCTAATCTAACAAAATATATTAAAATATAAATATATTCAAATAAAATTCAGATCGAGGAACAAAAGGACATGGAAGTTCGAAAGAGGCGCCCATGCAAGACCTGATGGCGTTGCCCAGTCCGCGGAGCTCGGGAGGGAGCTTGCGCTCCTTTATCGCGTCGGCCACTGTTGCCAAACGGTGAGATAGATTCTTCTGCTGAGACTTAGAAGACGACGAAGAGCCGGGGGAAGAGGACATCGCCGCGGACTCAGATGAGGCGGAGGCGGGGTCGGGATCGGTCCAGGAGAAGGACCATATCGTGTGAAGATGGACGCAGAAGGAGTCAGGAGATCTCCGGACACGCAGCGGCGCCGTCAGAGGTCCGGCCATCGTACCTGGTCGGCGTCGGAGTCAGTTCCCCGCCCGATTCGAAACCCTACCCTCGTATCTAAACGAGATCGATTCTTCGTGCGGCTGCGCACCGAACAGCCACCAGGGTTCTGTACGGCCAGGAAGCGGACACCGAACAGGGCAATTCTCAAGAGCCATCATTAAATTTTAGAATTTTAAAATTGTTAATAAAATAATATTAATAAAAAAAATCAAGGTGTTAAATAATTTTAATATAAGTATAAATTTGAATAAAGATTAAAAGAAACGCTTCTTTTTATAAAATAGTCAAATCTTTTTCATTTATTATCAAACAAATAATTCATCTCATCTTAATAGATTTTTATTTAAAAAATACCTTTATTTTAATTATAATAGCTAACTGTTCTCAGGCCTCAGCAAAGTAAAGCGAAGATGATTTATGGATCCATTTTGACTTTTGACTTTGACATCCATCGCAATAAGATTATTAATCTCCTTGGTACACATGAAAAGTTTCTCATACTCCCCCTATCAATAATAAATGAAAAAGTGTCCTTTTTAAAATTTTGACCTATAAATTTAACTAACTGTAATAATTATATATCTTTTTAAAATATAAAATAATATAATATATGTTTTTTTTTATAAATTATATATAAAAAATAAACACTAAGAAAGAAGTAGGGTTATCAAAACTAAATTAAATGAATCTACAACAACTTTAATTTGCCTAGGCAATTTAACGATCCTAATCAAGATCCACCTTGACCTATCGACATGGGCAAGCTAAACGAACGCGATTAACAAAAGCGATGTGTTAGGCCAATAGTATGCACTAGATAAGTATTTGTCTCGTAGCATGGACATACTTAGAGTGAAGTGAAGTACTTCCCTTCTTTTGTACTTCTTCTTCTTTATATATACATCTCCATGACACTTTGTTTGCTTCGACTTGTCTTTTTCTCTCGATATTTATTTTAATTGGTTCTTTTTTCTCCTAGACATTTGATATTTTTAAAAAGGAGTTTGTTCCTTGCAATCAAACCAACCTAGCTAGCTACATCTAAAAATTACATACACATCTTCTTCTTTGGTGGTAGAGAAGTAAATTAAGAAACCAAACCCTAATTCAAGCTAACTCTTTCCGTTCCACTCTCTCACTCATCGATTGGGTAATCTTTTTAAAAATATTTACGGTTGACAATTCAGAAGTACAACATCTAATGGTTGCACTTGCACGCTTTATTTGAAGGAAAAAATCTTTTAAATGAGTGGGAAAAAAATCAAAGGATCAATAACAATTTGATAAATTTAGATGAAATTTACAAGAAGATCCATATATTTTTGTATTTTATATGTACATAAAAAATTGGGCGGAAAAGTAGTGCTATTTTTTCACGGCATGGATTTGTTGTGGTTAAGAATGGTGATCCACCAGCGCCGGTGACGTGGTGACGAGAAGATGAGCGGTTGCTGGTTCGCGAAGGGGAAGGCGAAAAAATCCTACAGATACTAATTCTATAGGATTTAAATGACTTTGCCTATTTTCTATAGGATTTAAATGTGAAAAAATCCTACAGATACTAATTCTAGCAACAAAATACAAATATTGTATTTAAGGAAATTTTTCATAATTTGTAATAATATTTTTTTTCATATGAAATGTATTAATTATAGTCAAATTAATTTGTTACATCTAATGTTTTAATTTCTTAAAAAAATTCATATTTTCTAATTTTTTTATAAATATTTTATATATGACATAATCTGTGCATCGCACAGGTGAAATACTAGTATATATATAAATAGAAAAGTTTCTCTAAAAAGTTTCCCGCCTAAATATAAAAACAGAAAAAATTTCTATTTTCTATTTTCTAAATCATATTTAAAAAAATATATTTTTTTTATTTAATTTATACAACAACATAAAAGTTCATTTAATGAATTCTAGCAACAAAATACCAACAAAATACAAAAGTTTTATTTAATGAAGTTTTTCATAATTTTTAATAATATTTTTTTCATATGAAATGTATTAATCATAGTAAAATTAATTTGTTACATCTAATGTTTTAATTTCCTATAAAAAATTCATATTATCTAATTTATATATATATATATTTTATACTTGATATAATCTGTGCATCGCACAGGTAAAATACTAGTTAATTTAATCCATCAACCAATTTAATTATCCTACCACTAAATTATTTATTATTTTAATTTTAAATAGTAATTCTTTATAACAATTTATATATTTATTTATCTATTTCCATATGTTACATCTTGTGCAAAGACATCAAGTTCGCTGAATGCCTCGCATAACGGAATTTGTAATCTAGAGTTGATGGATTGTGTTCAATTTTTTTATTATTATTGAGCTTAGAGAAATTATTATAAATTCATAAAAATATATAAATTTAATGCACAAAGGTTTTAATTTTATCTATTATAAACAATTAAAATCATAAAATTATATGTTAAATTATAATCGAGATTTAAGTTTGTCGTGAATTATTTCTGAGGTTGTGTAGTATTAATCATTGGTATCAGTGTTAAATTATATTTAAAACATAATATATTGTTATTTTAGATTTTTTATATAAATTATAAATTTTTTCAAAAGTAAAATTATGTGACACATGATATTATCATATCAAGCAAAGTTGATGTATCACTAGGGCTGCGAGTGTGAGCGTTATTATTTTTTATTATAACAATATTAATTTAATTACTTGTTGATCTAATTTAGCATAACGTGCAAATTTAGAGTGGAAATTTATATAAAAGTAAAAAAAAAAAATTTGAAGTATTGTGATGTGTCATCTGCAATAGTTGAGATATATCTAATGACATGGTTAAGATTATCACAGAATTAAAAAGCCGGTAGCGCGGTCAATTGGATATATTTTAAATTTATATATTTAAACACATTAGGAATTTTCATGTTCAAGCAACAGTCAATTGGATACACTTGCTTAGAAGTGTTTTCAATAAACTAAAGGCTTGAGCAATCAATTGGAAGGAATTTCCAATTGAGTGCCTAGAGAGTTGTTGGTTGCTTGACGACTATATGTGTTCGGTCAATCGACTAGAGTATGACAACTTAGAATCATTGAAACTTTTTTTGTATATACAAGCCATAGAGAGCTTTGAGTTAGTTATGAGATGCACGAAAACATCCTAAATTTCTCTCTAATCTTGTGTAGCTGTGCTTAAAGTTTCAAGGTTTCAGAAAAGTTTAAGGTTCAACTCAAGCACCTCATTCCTACCACACACATCTACACATAATGTTTTTATTTCAATTACCTAAATCTCTCTTTTTATAAGCTCCAACTGAATCCATTCAGGTCAAGTTCTCTACAACTTGAACTACCTTCTTCACTGCCATGATGGATGTTTAGTTCTAGCTCAGTTTTAAGGCATGGCAACCCAAACTCTTCTAGTCGTTTTCTATTAGCATGCCTCAGTGTTGTGCTCTTTCTTTGCGAGTGTTCACCATCTCTTTCCTCTTTCTTTACCTCAGGAAGAAATGCACCATCCCTCTTGGCACATTGAGGTTTAGCATTTGATTGCTCGATGTCTGAATCTCTTAAAATTGATGCCGCAAAAGGCTTCTTCTGCTCATGCATATCACTATACCAGGATGATAGGAGAAAATCTTGATGGCATGAACTTATTGTCGTTCTAGTTCCGAGTGCCTCTTTCTCATTTTGAAGTCCCTTGGATGAGGCTAAGCAAGTATATACTCGATAATCATTTTCCTGAGCTTGAAATGAGTTGCTGAAATATCCATTTGAGACTGAGGCAGCCAGATCAGAGAGATGAATCTTAGCACCTTCAAGTCCTGCAGAATTCAAACTTTGCTTGGCAATTGTCTCTTGAGCCTTCTCCAAGACTGACTGCAAATACTTTCCCTGAGTCTCAATCTGTTGTTGCAAATGTCTTTGTACCTTTACAGAGATGTCAAGCAATCAATAGCTGGTGTTGCTTTAGTGCTTTTCGGTAAAGGATAAAGATTTCTACAAATATTCAGAACTTAAAATGTTAACATATAGAGTTGCTTAGGGATTCATGTGACTGTTCCTTTGTTTCAGTTAACTACTTCAAAAAGCATGAAGGTCTAAGCCAAAAATGTTGAAAGAAAAAGAACAAAAAGTTGTTTGATATGTTTAGATTTGCAAATTACCTCAAGTTGTTCATGTAACTGTCTCTGCACTTCAATTTGCATTTTAAGTGCCTCATTTATCTGCGTGGTTCTGTAATTGATGAACCGTCAGCAAATGATCCTTATGTGTTGAAATAACTCAAGTAATATTCCTTTTACATACTTATTCAATGGGGTTGCGATGTTCATTAATGATTCATTACCATCTGGTGCCCTCTCTTGTGCCAGTGAACTACCAAACACTGTATATTAGAACAAATCACCAATTAGCAACATTAGGTTAAAAAAATAAACCATTGTGCTCTAAGACCTTACCATTTTTGTTGCTTCCGTTACTTATTTGAGCCTGCACGTTTTTGCCAAGTCTGTATTTCTAGAGGACCAACAAAAGTAGGTCAGTAAATGCATTAATTACAAACAGGGAAAAATGGCGACGCGAAAAGAAACACAAAGAGTGTTCGAAGTTCGAACCTGAAGATGACTTTTTAGATGATACAAAGTTAATCCTGGAATGCCCATTAGTCTCATGATTGTTTTTGGGGTAGCCTCTGCAAGGTATAGTCTTCTTATATTACTCATCAAGATTGACCACTTAGAGATAACTGTATTATACTCACTGTCAGGTCCTCCAAGTTGGTTCACTGCCTCTGTAAATCTCTTGTGGAGCTCTGCGTTCCATTTAAGTCGAGGCTTGGCATCAGTTGAAAGAACTAGCCCTGAATCTTTGGAAGCACTTCCTCTTTGCAGAAACAATTGCCTTTCTGGGGAAAATGTTGTCTTTGGAGATAAGAGGTTGTTGTGTCCTTGATGAAGCTGATGCTGATACATCTGCGTCAGAAAATTATACAGCCATGGTGAATTAGAATAGGCCATTCAAAGACAGACAAATACATGATTCTATTCATTGTTTTTGTCTTCCGTACCTTATTGTGAATTGGTTAGCTTCTTGTGCTGTCAATGTACTGGAAAAGCCAGGCGATGCACAGCTAGAACATCATGTGTGTTCTTGTTTAGGAAGGGACTCAAAATTCTCTTCAGTTCACTTGACAATGAGGAATGACCCCGAGGGTCTCCTTATAAGCCAAATGGAAGGGGAATTTTGAGTTGTTTGGGCAGAACAGTCAACTGCAATCTAATCGCATAGCTTGAAAAGTGGGTGTGCATCCTTGCTTTAAGTAGATTGTTTCCAATGCTTATAAGCTAAAGCTTCTATCTCAAGGTTTAAAAATACCATTCTGTGCTGAGGTTTTACCGGTCATTCTACTTAGTTTATTTGCTTTAAAAATATGGCTATAATAATTAAAATTTGAACAAACAAGCTATAAGAATATCACATATATTAGTTAAATTGTCATTAGTTTTGGAACTCATCTCAGACTACTACTTCTCACAGATGGGAGATTATCCATCTTCAGAAATTTATCAGAATGGTAAATTTCAGCCCTGCGAGGAGGCATAACATGAAATTTCAAACCATGGCCTCGATTCATATGACAAAGGAACTAATATTTGTAAAGAATCTCCATAAAAGAAAGGTAGGAACCTGCACTGTTAATCATATCTTTTACTTGGACTTATGATTCCTGATATCTTGAGAACTTGGGAACTTCCTTTATTCTCAGGCAATTAATAGCTCATCAGGAGTTCCAAAAGGACACCATATGTGGTTGGATATGACTCTATCTTTATTTTTATTATTATTTCTTGATCTCATGGAAGCCTTAACACTCATTCAATACTGTGATCGCGATATATTCATGTTTTATACAGTTTGGAGAATTTTATTGGTTATGACAAGAGAAGGTCGAGAGCTTTATTTTGACTGTTGCATCCAGAAGCAGAACTGGATTCTTACTTTCTATAAAGAACAGAAGACTCTACTGTACATAATTCCCTTGTGTGCCTTTCATGAGTGAGTAGGAGAATCTGGCATAAGAATTTGATTCCCTTCTATCCCCACTTAATTTGGTACTTATTCAGTTATCCGAAAAGAAAGAAAAGACCGGGAATCCTGAAGCTGTTCATTAGCAGTTAACCATAATAGACTCGTGTTTTGGGATCCCAACAGCTGAACTTGAGACTAGCTCAAGGTTATTCAAGCAGGTCTATGTGCATGCATGAGTTGTATTTGGTTGAAGTATTTTCGATATGGATATATAATTTACTATTAAAATCATAATTTTGTACCTCTGAATTGTAAATCTTTTAGCTTTATATCATACTTTATTACTTTGCATCTTTGCATATTCCGCATCACTTCTTTTTTAAAAGATGGCCAGGTTTACTTGCAAGGAATTTTGGTTCTTTTTTCACCTCTTGTTTTCTCCTTTGGTACAAGCTTATGGTAGTGTATATATGTGTTGCTCTTATCCCTAGCTTGTAACAAAAGAGGATAGTGTCTGAATTTGCAAGACTAGAGAGACACATGCCATGAATGCAGGGTGGAAGACTAGAGAGGCATGCAACAATCGATGTTGTTCTATGTAGATAGTCATTGAGACATTGATTTGTTGAACTCAATCAGCTAATGATGAAGCAAAAGGAATTAGCTTGGTTGGTGCTGAACAAAAGGAGACAAACTTGACTGCACGAGCCAGTTCCATCACTGTTTTACCACTGTGACATCCTTCTCTCGTGCAAGTGATTCGACACAAGACATTGTTCACATCCAGAAATTTTCCAATTTTCAATTGATTCTTTTTTCTTTGGAATTAGGATGAAAGTGGGCATAAAGTTCAGTTTATCATGAGAAGCACCACTTGTGAGTTTGTGATCATGGGAGAACATATTCTTTTCTCTACAATATTTTGAATATCTAGTGGTGCCAGAAAATGTTCAATGATCTATCACTCTCCATTAATGCATATAAAAAATGATAAGAATGAAGAAATATGATACGATCTCTCTCTTTTTTAACTGCAGGAATATGTGTTCCTTCTCATGTTCATGATCATATTCTGACTATGACAAGGAAAATGCTTTAAGTAGGGAGATAGATTTAGTCTATTAATGATAAATGAAACATGGAAAATACTTTTCAAATTTGAGAAAAAAAATCATAGTAAAATAATTTACAGTAGTTTATTTTTGGCCTTATGATCCTTGTTGATCATGTATAGAAATCGAATTTATATATTTTGCTATTTAGCTTTGGGCCAAGAATGCATATTTGTTGGGGTTGGGTCTTAATATCATGCTATTTGTTCAAGCCCGTCCAATAAAATTTATCAACCAATGGAAGATATCCACTTCATATACAGTTTTAAATTCTCGATCTTGCCAACAAGAACTACAATGTTCAATGGCCTAAATCATAACAAAAGTGAACTAATTCTTGCTTTGCAACACTGCTTTTTCTTGGTTTCAGTAAGCTGCTAAAGTGCAAGGAAGCCTGGCAATCGTTATAGTGATATTAGTTTGCATTGAACACTTGAAAAGAAAAGTAAGATAGGACCAAATTTATTCTTCCATCATTCAAATATTGAACAAAACGATATTTACAGCAAACTGGCATGGCACTCATGGAAGATAAACAGAATGGAACAACATTTTTAGTTTGCATCAGGCTGAGAGTTACCTCTGGTGGGTGATGTTGAAGAAGATGGCTGCGTTGAGGATGAATTTTCACTCCGGTGAGACCCCAGCAAAGAGAACCAGCCAGTAAAAGGCCAAGGAACTGGTATCCAGGAGCCCCTCTCACTCCCTTCATTGCCGTTGTTGCTACTACCGGTGCTACCACCACCACCAGCATGAAGATCCTCCCTATTAGCATCATCCGAGACCTTTGAATCTTCCGAAGGCATCTGAAATCGGCAAACCGGGCATGAACTATGGAGTTCAAGCCACGGCAGGATGCAATTGCCATGGAACTTATGCTTGCAAGGCATCTCCCTGGCTTGGGTGCCAATTACGAAATCATCCAAGCAGATTGAACAGCTCATGTTCTCCGTAATCTTCACAGTGGGCATTGCCTCCACTGCTGATTTTTGAGCAGGTGGAGTGCCATAGAAATTTGGATCACTCTCTGCCAAATGCTGTAGGAGAAGCTCTAGGCTCGATCCGAGGAAGTAATCTCTCAACAAGTCGCCATTGTTGCGGTTGTTCGAGCTCTGTCCTCGTGGATGGTTTGCATCTAGAGAGTCGTCTATGGCATTGTTGATGAGATCCATAAGTACGTGTGCCCTGTCTGTTTCCCTCTCCCTATCATTATCATCTCCATCAGAATCCAACACATTGCCCTCCCTGAGGGCATTGAGGATTCGAAACATGGCTGAGCTCCGTTGCTGCAACGGGATAAGTGCTGCTTGCGAGTCATGGTCCCGGTCAGAGTTGCCCTCTTCTTCTTCGCGGTGGATACGGCGATGCCTCAAGGAGCCACCACTGAGCATTCTGTGCAAGATGGGAGCCCAAAGAGAGAGGTCCCTGTTCGATTCTAGGTCAGGAGTTGTGGTTTCTTCTCCTCCCCAATTCATCTCTTCCACAAATCCACTATTGCAGATTGGGCACTCGATCTCGGCTCCCATGATCGGATTCACCATTGTTGAGCACATGTGGCACCAATATCTTGCAGCTAAATGTCCATCCATTGATCCTGCCTTCCTCTTTCACCTTGTTGAATCTACACAATCACAATCACGATCAAAAATGTGCTTCTCTCGCATACCCAGAAATACGAGGAAAATGAGTTGATTAAGCAATTTTAGGGGTAAAACAACAATTTTGGATGGAGAAGAAAAGGGAATGCTCAATGCCCAATCTTATCACGGAAAAATAGAGAGAGAAAAAAAAAAGTTTTAAAAATTGTTTTGAAGTAGCAAATATTGAAAAATTTTCCCACAAGACGAGGAACAAATCAGAGAGAAAGAAAAGATATTCTATCAAATCTATCACAAATCGCCTTTAACAGAGAGAGATAAAAGAAGAAGAAACAAAGCTTTTCAATTTCCATGGCAGATATCAATCATTGCAGCCGGAAAAAATTACAATCTCATCGCACAAATACAATCATCAAGAAGGGCGACAAGAACCAAAGAGATTTACCAGCTTCCCTCTTCCTGCCTCGGATTCAAGCGCAAACTCCCCAAAACATATAACACACCATCCCAAAAATCCAACTTTTCCATAAATTTCTCAGGAAAAAAAACTGGATTTCGAAGATATTTACAGATGAAAACAGATAAGATTGTATCCAAAAAAACAAAACGAAAAGGGGGAAAGAGTTGGCATCCGAGGAATATAGATGATTCATACAGGTAAATCGAGTGCACTTAATAAATCTGATTAGATCGGAATGGTCAAACTTGAAAATTTAAGCGAAGAAAATCTACCTCGGTGAAGGAAGACGAGCAGGTTGCGGGATCGATGGATAGATTGCGTATGAAGAAGAGGGGAGGAGAAATAGAAGTCTGGCAATTATAATGTATATATATACACACGTACACAATTTATATATTCGATGTTCTAAAAAAAATTATGAGTGTTTTTTATAGTAAATAACTAATTGGATACAAATCAAAATGGGATCCTAAATTAATATAGTTAAAAAAAAAAGAGTGTCCTTTTTATAAAAAATATTTTGGATTCAAGGTTGTTGGAGACGTTAATCGGTAATTACTACACATTATAGTAGGTACATGCTAGCTTCTACACGTTTAATTCAATCATGATTAGATTATGCAACTACCACCGTAGAAGCTACCCGGTAGCTGTTATATGTTGTAGAAATTACATGATAGCTTCTACATGTTCAAAAGCTAGTAGGTTGCTACTGCACGTTGTAGAAGTTACATGCTAACTTCTACACGTTCTATCGTGATTATATTGTATTTATTTGAAATGTAATGAATATCATGAAGTTCACACCGTTTCATTTGCTCGTTCAAATATTATTTTAATCAAATTGTCACTCAGAAATGTACAAGTAAAATGATATAAAGTGACTGTTGTATAAGCTAGCAACTATCTTTTGCACGTTGTAGAAGCTACATATTAGTTTCTATACGGTTGGTCGTCATCAGATAAATGTAATAAATGTGGAGTCCCGATCATTTATTTTACTAATTGAAATATTATTTTAACTAGATTATCACTTAAATGAGCAAAATCAAAATGATATAAAGTTACTGATCGAGGCAGAAGTTAACAACTATCTTCTACAACGTGTGGAAGTTAGAAGCTAGTTGTGGTCTTCTATATGTTGTAAAATCTAACATTTATCTTCTACAATTATAAAAACTAATTGTTAGTTTTTTACATGGTTGAATGATTATATAATATATTGTAAAAGCTAACAAAGAACTTCTACACATGATATAAGCTAGATGTTAACTTCTACAATTATAGAAGCTAATTGTTAGCTTTTATATGACGGAATGATCAAATAATATATGAGTATTTTAAGTAGATTACTTTAAATGAGACCTTCATTTGATTTTAATCAGAAATAGAGACAAATTGATGGAAGTTCATTTGATTTTTCTCTAACTAATACAACATATAATAAAATTACTCCAATCTAATTAAAATTATTATATATAAAATATTTTTATTGATTTAATTAAAATTTCTCAAACTCAATCAAAATCAAAATAACTTCTAAATTTTTATCAAGTTAAAATAATGAAATTTGAAACAGCCAAAGTAAAGAAGTCTCCCAAGTAGAGGAAAACATGTCACCATTCTTGTTCTCTGGAACAAGGTATCATGACCCCACTGTTGATATGTACAAAGATATCAAACAATATTCAAAGTTAAAAAAAAAAAAAAAGGCATAAATGGTGATACAAACTATAATTAAGTTTGTTTTAAAGAAAACCATAATGAATGAC
>JBBPFQ010659722.1:0-15664 GCA_037974815.1 Kaempferia elegans | reverse complement strand
CAATATATATATATATATATATATATATATATATCAAACCAAAATATTTTTTAGGTGTGCACGAGATATGCATCTTAAGGTATATATATGTGTGTGTGTAGTTACACTGCGCACAGGTGTGTGGTTGCGTTGTGCGCAGTGTTTTTCTTAAGCTTGGAGTTAAGCCATTTAGGGTTTTCACTTTAGAGTTTAGGGGTTAGGGTATAAGTCTAACAAAAAAAAATCTATGGTGCTCATGGGATGTGCGGCATAACAAATATCTCTCTCTATATATAACTATTATTTTTCTTTATTTTAATTATTCATCAACATTTAGAGTTAGTATTATTTCTCAAATTATCATTCTTTTAATAAAATTATATTTTTTAATTATCATCATTTAATCACCACCTGTAAATAATATATCTCTAATAAATCCATAAATATTATATATGGGCTAAAGTTCTCACGCTCATATATATAACAATATAACACACAAATAAATAGTGACCATGGGCAACCACTTACCATCACAATCTTTACATAGAAAATCATTTATGTACGAGGCTAAACTTATAATTTTAAATATCATCATCTCATTTTAAATCTTTACGTCGCAGTTATTCTTCTCTAAATTACTAACTTGAATCAACTTTTTGACATAAGTTACACTAATTTATTATATATTAGCATGTGGTCAATCAACATCTAAGTGAACAAGTAGTATGCAAGGTAAAGTAGTTCCAATGACAAATATCAAGTGAAGAATATATCTGACTATCCATTTTAATTTTAAAACAAACTAATCCCCAAATGAAGGCATACATAAACATGAAAGATTATCAATTTATTTAATCCCACCCCAAATGGTTTAATTCATTTAAAATCCCATTTCACTATTTTAAATATTATTTTAATTTGATTTTTTGAAAAAAAAAGTTATAGAAGCATATAAATCTATTTTATCTATTTATTCATGCAAAGAAAATATATATACAAATCAAAATAATTTATCCACCTCAATATACACAACAACCAACAACAATAACCATAAAAATAACCAAGCCTTATCCCATTAGGTGAAGAATTTACCCATCTCAATATATAATAAAATGATCTAAGTATCTAAAAATCGGTATCCTCCACTCGAATATGTATCACAATAAAAAAAATAGCTCAAAAAATTTAAAATAAATTTCTATAACGCTAATCATATAAATTTTCAAAAATTAATTAAATACTAAGTCGATAGATCCAATCTGGATCACGCTAGCTTGATATAATCCTAATTTCGAAACAAGATATACTTTCAAGCAATAATTTATTTTTTCATCCTAAATTAGATAAGCTAACTTAAAATAATAATATGATAAAATAAAACATTTATTTTTCTTGCGATTTACAAAATTAGATAGATGTTTTGTTGAGATGAAAGGCTCGAGTCAATCAAACCTAAATACATATTGTGATTAGTCTGAAATAATCAAATATTTCTCAATGTCAACTATAAAATTATTCACATTTTTTACCTTTATCTGTTTGGTGTGCAATTATGAAAAGTGATGAAAAAGATTAACGAGGCCGAAGATCAATTTGGATTCATGTTTAAATGGTCGACAATAGAAGTTTATACATCCTCTTAGATAATTGATGGAAAAGTATGGAGAAAAGAAGCAAGAATTACACGTCCTAAGAGAAATTATGTAGAGAATTAAAAAAATGAAAGGGGTTAGCATGGAATATATTAAGATAAATAAGGATATGTATAATGATGTAATGACAACAATGAAGACTCTAGGTAGATTAACTAAAACATTTCCTATAAAAATAGAATTTCATTAACAATCAACTTTAAATTCATATCTTTTTATACTAGTTATAGATGAGCTCACTCGATACATCCAAGATAAGTTACTATGATGCATGTTGTGATATTGTTTTGGTCAATGAGACTCATGAAGGAGTAGATATTAAGTTCGAATCTTGGTCAGAGATACTAGAAGTTAAAGATTTTAAGATTAGTACAGTAGAGACAAAATATATGAAATTTAATATTTAGTAGTAGACTTAGCAAGTTAATTTTTAAGATAGAAAATAACGAGTTACTCGTAATTGGAAGTTTGAAGTATCTAGGAGCATTTTTGCAAAAGGATGAAGGGACTAATAAAATGTTTTACATATGATACAAGTAATATGGTTGAAATGGAGAAGAGCATAAGATGGTCTCTGTAATCACCTGGTACCTCTAAAACTTAAAGGGAAGTTTTATAAAACAACAGTTAGACTTGCTATATTATATGGAGTTAAAGATAACAGAAGTTAAAGATTTTAAGCTTAGTAAAGGCAATATATGAAATTTAAAATTTAGTAGTAAACTTAGCAAAATAATTATTAAGATAGAAAATAACTAGTTAATCCGTAATATATGAAATCGGCTAAGTCCTGCCTAATCGATTCTATGACAAGTTGACCAACTTATGGATTAAATTTTTGTTCTCAAGTACCGACATTTTTTTTTTTTATCAATAATAGTAGCTGCGTCAAAGAGAATGAGCAATGCACCATGTGCAATGCAAACTGCAATAAATGTCAGCTTAATCCACACTGGAGCTTTACAACTAGACATGATAGCTCAGAAAGTTGCTTTTTAAGCATTTTTAGTTTCGTCAATAGATATACTGATTTCCACACCCATGCATGGAAGTTAATAAGATATTAAAGATTCATCGGTTTATACGCTTATGCAGTATTCTGTCAAGGATGATTAAGGGAAACATCGAGTTACATTACAATTCAGCTTACGTTATCAATTATAATTTATGTAACTTAAGATAGTTTTGTACGAGTTCTTGTTAGACTCCTATATTTATTTTCCTTTGCTTAGTTTCTCTTGTTGGTCGAAACGAAATGTTATGGACTTTGCCCATTTTTCTAAAGGGTAAATCAAAACAATAAATACGTAGATTACAACTGTCCCAATTGCTGTATTTTTTTTGTAAATATGTTATAGCTTATTCCATTTTGAACTGCAGTCTAATCTAACATTCATTATCACTCTTTCAGGAACTTTGTTCCGGTTCTAGGAGGAGGCCTTCTCAGTTCTACGACATTCTTAATCAAGCTCGAATGCCATCATAAACCTGAATGTGAACAAAGCTTCTACACGTCTTTGACAATTTAGAAATTTACTTAAAGTCCTCGACGCATATCTGTTTCATTTGTGAAAACTTCGACAAAGTCCTTCCTTTTGTAATCCACAAAAAACTCACAACAATTGTTTTTTCTTTCATGAGAAAATTTACTCGCACAAACAAGGGGATTGAAGTGAAACTCACCTTTTCTCCATGCTTAACTTGAATGCTCGATGCTAACATGCGCATGTGCTTTCCAATTAGAAAAGCAGGGCATGGACTTCTATCGAAGGAAAAAGACGCAGCTAATTTCCAAAACCAGCCTGACAAAGGCAGTGGATTGTGCTGGCACAACGAAACGAACGAAGTGGCAAGAAGGAAGTAAAGTAGAGAGAGAGAGAGAGAGAGAGAGAGAGAGAGGATGTAGAAAGCTGTCTTCCACTCACTACTCAGCCAGCAGAAGACGATAAGACGTGCCCACCCTGCAGCATAGCCACCTTGTCATCCTGTCCTTATTCACTCAGTGCTACAATGTGGTTCCAATCCGAAAAATTTATTGTTATTATTATTAGGTTGATTTGTACCGTAGCGGTTTGTGGTTAGTACGGAACGGGGACGGATGCAGTACGGAGCAGATGTAGCCATTTCCTGACAAGCTCCAAATCAAGTGGCAGGGCCCAAGCCGGTTGGAGATCTCCTCCTCTGTATGAATGTACGTGTCTCTTGTAAGACATCTTCATTTTTCATTTGTTTTTGTTTTATTTTGTTTTACTAATTATTAATGGAACGTTATCCCTTTGTTATTAGAAGTCCACTGTATGTTGGATCGAAAAGTATTAGAGGGGATGAATATTACTTATGATTTTTTACGTTTTTATATAAATTTTTGAGAGAATCGTGCATTGAAATAAGAAATAAAGATAAAAAAGAATACAAGCTTTTTTACTTAGTTCAGAGTTTATGGCGACTCCGACTCTATGATCAGTATGTGAGTACTTTCGTTGGGTAATCTACTAATAATCTGAGACGTTACAGATGCAATTTTAATGTAATTACAAAGAACTTAAATTTAAACGATACCGATGGCTTCAAAGAAAGATCTTGAGTGTAGTCATCGTCGGAACAACGTTTAAGTGTTGTAGAGTCATCTTTCGAGTCGGAGAGAATGTCATAGAGAAAGATGTGTATTGTTGGTTGCTCGAACAGTGCTTTTATAGAGCATGGAAAGTGCCTCCAGCCTTGTCTGAGGTGCCTCCAACGGTAAGGGTTATCTCTTTATTCTTGATTGTGATAAACCGTGCAAGTTGCGGCCTTTATTCATTCGAAGGCGCCTTCCAAACGCTTCAAGGTGCCTCCTCCATGTGCCTCTGTGTCTTCCTATACAAAGTCTTTGACCAGAGTATCCAAGGCGCCTCCAGTAGCTAGGAGGCGCCTCCAGTAGCCAGGAGGCGTCTCGAGCACTGTTCACTCACAACTTTATTTTATTTTTACTCCTGCAAAAACATGATAAAAAATATGTTAGTTTAGCATAACATATTTAACCTGCAAAATAGAGTTAACACAATAAAAATATAGTGTATTGACAGGCTTAGGACTATCCGATTTTGACTTTTAGATTTTTCGTGAAACCCTAGGTCGAACCGACGCTTACTGTTTCCTTTTTAGGGAACGCGTCTTCACCTACTGCTCTCAGGAGAGTTTACCTGTTGCTAAATTAGTCATCTAGATCATTTGAACTTTTACCCAACATTCGATACTTCAGGACCTAATGTCCTTGACCTTAGGAATTTTCTAGGACTTTCACCTACTTTCACCAATGTCCTCGACCTTAGGAATTTCCCACTTAGTGTCTGTGACCTTTAGGACTTTCACCTAGTGTCCTCAACTCTATGAATGTCCCGTCTGATGTACTCAACCTGCAGCTAAGACTTTCCGCTCAGCTCTCGGACCATGACTTTATTGCCTAGTTGCAATTAGGGTTTTCCACTTGTCTAGTGTCTACTATAATTTCTTTGCTTAGCCTCAAGGACTTTCACCTTGCCTAAGATCACTTATGACTTTCCTATACACTTTGTTAAAATTGTTAGAACAACAATAAACTTTAACTTTGAATTCTCTACTATTATCAAAACCTAGTTCATCTAGTGAGTATATTGCTAGACTTAGTGAGTGATTAGTAAAAAATGTGCCGTAGTACGAAATTGAACCGTGAGTGTCTGAAAGATAACTAACCTTCTTACCGCTGCACCATAGACCCGGAGGCAAGTGAGTGATTAGTAAAGAACTTATCACTTGTAATAAATGAGAGCAAATTTCACACAATCATTTTCATCGTCAACCACTTGAATTAGATTTATACATACTAGAAATTAATTAAGAAGAGTTCTCAACTTGATGCCTCGACGTGGTGGACAATGATCCTCGATCCCTTGAATCCTTCTCGACAAGCTTCTAGTCTTTAAAAGTGTCGAGGCTTCCCAAGCTTGACTTGCCTTTGACTCTTGCTCGATCTAGATCTCTGAGCAATCGAACTAACATTCTATGTATTAACACGTGCTTCAACGTCAACATTTGTTGAATCAAGAGTTATCTACTCTATAATCATTTTGTCAATAGTTCTCTCCTCTATAACTTAATTCTTGTTTCTTACCAAGGACCCCTGAAACTTTTTAAATCTTGTAAAACTTCTTCGACATTTGCCAAGCATCCCTTGGTGTTCTTTCTTCATCGACTATCTAGTCATCTTAACCACTTAAACTTCTTCCAAGTTGCACTTGTGGTTCCTTATCAAGTTCTCGTGTCTAGACTGTTGACACTCATTAAGATAACATAAATTAAATCTAACTTAAAGTTTTTCCCAATTACATCAAAGGCAATCATATCAACAATTTTATTACTTAGGATATGATAGTATCAATAATCTCTCCTTAATTTAAATCTCTTAGGGACCATTAGCGTTCAGTGGATCAAAATAACTCCATTCAACTCAAAGATAATCTTATTTATCCAAAAATAACAAAACTTTAGACTAAATAAATTTTAAAACTAAATTAATTTTTGTAAAACTAAAAGTATTTTGTATAGATTAAAAAAGAGAGAGAGAGAGCATGTGAGAGAAAGAAGACGTCCATGGCCCATCTTGAAAATTCTAATGATATTTTAAAGTTGCTAGTTGAGCATTTTACACACACAAGAGTGTGGTTTAAAATTTCAAAAAGTGTGGAGCTTAATTGAGATTTTTTTTTTCTTTCTGAGATAGAGGTTTGCTTCTAGAAATCTATCAAACAAAAAAAATTATATCTAATATTAAGTTTTGATAAAATAAAGTCAAGTACACTACTCAGGAGGATGATTCATTTTTCAACTCTTCATTAAAAAATAATAATAAAGTTACAAAGTCAAAGACAAAACAATCCCAAAGTCATATAAGACAAAATACTCAAATTGACATATTTTTTGATAAATTCTTTTAATCATAATCTAAATTTTCTTTTTTTATTATTTTTAATAGAATATTATTTTAATTATAAATCAGTATAGAAATTAAAATTCGATTTAAATTTAATTTTCTTATTCCTTAATATAATATTATATTGTTTTCTCAAATGTATACAATATTTTTTGTTCAATACGTAGCTTTTAGTTAGATGATAATTGATGATTAATAAAATTATTTTAAAGATTTTATTTTAAAGATTTTATTTTAAAGATTTTCTTAGATATTCTATATAAATCAATACATCAATCTTTATTTTTTTTTTTTACTTTTCTTCAAACTTTTCAACTGATGAATCTTTATTGTTATTTTTTTTTTCCATTCAAATAGAAGTGTTTGGAGAATATTGACCATCTAGATAGATAAATTTTTATAAGTATTTTTTAATTTATCCAATAATTAATAAAAAAATCTATATTATTCCAATGAAGAACTACGTGGACGGCCGGAATCAGTGATGCAACCGAAAGAGGTGACGAGGAAGAATGTGACTTGTTGCCCTGCAAGATTAACACGAACGTTAAGGAGAAACATCGGGAAGAATTTCGGCGGAGCCCCTTCTGACGCTCAAGTCAGAAAGAGAAGGAGAAGTTTTTATGAAGACATGAGATTTTAGAAGAAGTTTACCTATTGCTCCTTTCTTCTTATATAGGCTCGTGGGGGCTCCTTCACGATTATAATCGTTCCTGCATTTATGATTGTGCGCTCCCGTATTTATGAGTGTGCGTTAAGGCGAGAATTATTCGCTACAGCTGCGACCTGCATTTCAGTTACCATGTTCATGGAGAAATGATTGGTAATAAATGTCAATATTAATGATAAGTTTTCCTTCTCCTTTTAGCATTGATACTCACCGAAATTCCCGGGGAAGGACGTTTCAGGAACATTTTCCTAAATAGCCTTAAGTCAATGTTGTCCGAGGTGACCTCGGCTATTATTTGCCTGAGGTGATCTCGGATACTATATGTCCGAGGTGGTCTCGGACCTATATGCTCAAAATGGTCTCGGGCATTACCTTACTGATCCCCTCTCTAAATATCTTTTGCTCCTTTACATCTGAATTGTATATAATCAAGTCACCCGTCTCAAGATTAATTGCTTTTTATTAAATTATCATTGACATGTGACACGAACAATTAAATAATCTTCAGAATCTGCGGATCATTCACCAAGTCTTCTGAGAGCAAAGGATAATTTGTCGCGTCACTTATTACCTCAAACTTGGACTTGGGGAATATAAACTACAGACTGCATTCCAAGGCTCAATCTGAGATAAGATTCCATGCATGTTCAAATAATAATAATAATAATAATAATAATAATAATAATAATAATAATATAGAAAAAAAAACTGGTCACTTAAATATATAGGCATCGAACCTTATCCTCAAGCTCTACATGTTAGTCTTGTGAGCATCAGATGGATAAGTAAAGTAGGTGCTAGCTCTATTTTTAGGAACTCTAACTCCGATCGGTTGTTATCCTACTCTACTTGTTTTGGTCATTGAGTTTGTTCATCCTTAATTGGCTATGTTTTCTAAGGTAAACATAGATATGATGCTTTAGCATCTCCATTTATATTATCTCATTTTGGGTGTGTGGTTCAAGTCCTTTCGATGAGTTTGAAGGGTCGTGAATAACTTTTTGTTGGATAAATGACATTTATGCTTTGAGAAGGCTGATGGTACGAATAGTGAACGATTCAAGTGCTACAATCTCCAACAATAGTAAGTTAACATGCATCAGCCAATTTAATCATCACAAAGAAACTACTCTGATGGAAAATTAGCTTCACATAGCACTTTTGATCATCGTCAAAAGAACACTCTAATTTTTATTAATTATTAAAACATCATTTGTGGTTATTACTATTCATAGCCACTACGTACCAATTAAAATTTATCTTGATTAGTTTGGAGGTCATTTAGTTGGGATATAAAGTACCTTAAATTGATTTTGGTCATTCATTATGTGTCGATTCGAATTTGAAAAAAAAATTTGATAGATTTAGAGTAAATAGTAGGTTAATATTATTAAAATTGGAAAACACTTGGTTGAACTCTAATCCTTTGTTTGGGAGGAGGCGAGAGAAAAGGATGGAATGGTAAGTAAGGGAAGGGGGAGGAAAATTTTCACCGTTATTTTAGAGAGAGTAGTTATGAAACGGAAGAGTAGAGAAAGATAAAGTTTACCCTTAAATGCTCGGGAATTAGAAAAATTCCTTCACCCAAATTTGAGGTGTAAGGAGGGGAAGGAGAATTTATTTTAATTGCATTCTTTTTTTTTCATATGTAAATTTATTTTTTTTTAAAAAAATATTTTTATATTTTTAATTTTTATTCTCCTCTCTTTCCTTCCAACAACTTTCCCTCCTTCCCAGTCAAGAGAAAGATAAATATTTTTCTTTGCCTCTTCTTCTTTCTCCTTCTATTAATGAATTTTTCTTTGCCTCATCCAAACATTGGGTAAAGAGTATTTTAGTAATTTAACATGGTCAAAAGTTGACATGTGGTAGAGCCAGTTGCACTGCTCAAATGAGGTAGTTACGACTTTGTTAAATTTTGAACATTTAAAATATTAAATTATTTTAATAATTATTAAAAATTTACAATTCATCATGTTGTTCTTCGTTAAAATTGCTATATAAATTTCCTTATCACACAAGCCCTTTGACATTGGGAAAAAAAAAACAGAGCACCCTTCAACTCAAGAATTAATTCAGTATAGTTTTAGGGTTTACAGTTGGGGGTTGGGATTTCATATGCTTTAACCAACCTCTAGCCACTCATACTCGAATGATTTCATGTTGCTTGCGCCTTAATCTCCTTTAACTTTGAATTATCACCATTAAGAATGGGTTATGGCGGACCCAAACCTGACAAAATCACAAGCTCCAGTCCTGTTCCTTACTTTTATCGTTATTATTGTGTTTGCTCATGATCGAGATCAGTTCAGTTCAATTCAGTTCATATCTTTCTCTTGGATTAAAATTAAAATTAGTGTATATACGACGAGAAGAAGACGACTGAGTTGCAGTGTCCCACCAGTCCTGTGGCACCTCCATCCCTTCCCTTCCATTTCCCAGGAAGAGGAGCAGCGTCGGCCTTTTCCCTTTTTGGTTACACGAGCACGGAGGAGTGTACGTGAGTACGTAGGTACGCAGTCAAGCTGCTGGTGTTGGTGCTGTTGCTGACTTGAGGGCGAATCTGAGGGGCAAGCCATTGATGGGGAGCACGAAAGGTCCGAACTGTATCCCACTTTGGGATCGCACGGTAGACCACCTGATGGAGAAAGAAAGCAGAGTGTCACCGACCGTGGCATCCCACCAGGAAAAAGGTAGGTCAACGCTTTCAGAAAGAGATTTACGTGAATTTTGTGGTGAGGTGGTGGAGGAGGACGAGCATCTCCAGCTTTGCGAGCTCATTTCCAGGACAGGAATGGGTCCCGTTTCCGAATGGCATGAAAGTGTTAGGCTTTGGAGCCACCTGCAGCAGTGCCAGTTCAGGAGAATGATTGATTGCATAGAGTTGTGATGGAGATGGGGAGGAGACTGACCTCGAATCTGGAGGGGTCGAATTTTTCTGGGTCGGAGAAGTTCTCCGGGCTGTGGTGGATGTTTCTGAAGAGCGGGAGCACCTTCCATCCCTTGGGAATCAGGTACCCTGCAGATCGCCGGAGGTCAGAGCTGGAATTGGAAGAGCATGGGCATGGGCAGTGTCAGTGGCTACTTGCCTTGGTACTCCACGTCCTCGACGGCTTCCCGGAAGGTGAAGGATAGGATGGAAGCCACTCGCATGGTTTCTTGGATCACCCTCGAGGTGAGCGGCATCTTCTTGGTGTCGGCCCAAGCGAGGGGCTCGCTCCCTTTGCTCCTCGCTATCTCCTCTTGCTCTTCCTGAAAAGTGAACTCCAATCGTGAGCGAGGAGGTTCCAGGTGAGAGGCCGTGAAGAAGGGGAAGGATGGGCTAGGAATTTACGGTGACGGATTGGAGGATGCCGGGGTTGTCGCCGAGGTACTTGATGATCCAGGTGAGTACGCTGGCGGTGGTGTCGCGGGCGGCGAAGATGACGCCGATGACGTTGTCGGCGATCTGGTCGTCGGAGAGATCTTCTTTGGCTTCCATGAAGGAGCCGAGAAGGTCGTTTGGGGACGTCTTCCTCTGCATCCTCCTGGAGCAGACGATTTTGGCTACGATCTGCGCCAGTTGCTTTCTGGCCTTCATGGCCTTGAAGAAGAGGGTGCCGGGGAGGTTGATGGGCATCGAATTGTAGCCCTTCTCGAGCGTGTAGTAGCATTGCTTCAGATCCTCCAAGGAGGAGATCTCATCCTTGCCGAAGATGGAGAGGATAGCCACATTGAACGCGTACTGCGCGAAATTCACAGAGCAGAGCAGAGAAACCAAGCGACCATTAGAGGAGAGGAGAGGAGAGGAGAAGAGAGGAAAGGAGGATCGGACTAAATCGGAGGAAGACGAACAGAGCAAGCGCACTCACCGTCTTCAGCTCCTGGAAGGTGTTGACGAGGCGGCCGTCCCAGGCGCCGAGGGAGCGGAGGGCGACGGCTTCGATTCCGGCGACAGAGGAGCGGATAGCGTCGGGGAGGAAGGCGCGGAGGACGAGGCGGCGGAGGCGAGCGTGGTAGTCTCCCTGCTGGAAGAAGATGGCCTGGGGGCCGATCATGCGCTCCTTGCTGGCGGGGAAGGTGGGTTTGAAGAGGTGGGCCTCCGTGGCGAGCACGAACCGGGCGGCCTCCGGGCTGGACACCATCACGCAGGGGCAGCCGAGGATGTGCGTCTTGAAGATGGGCCCGTACCTCTTCTGCTTGAGCAAGAAGAAGGCGTTCGGGTTGTTGGAGTAGAGCTGGAACGTCTCCCCGACGTACGGCCAACCCATCGATCCCGGCGGCAGGGGAAGACTCCCGCCGCCCTCGCAACGCCCGCGGAGGATACCTCTGGACGCCAACGCCAACCAGAAGAAAAATCCGCTGAGGAAAAGGAGCAAGGGGAAGACTAAGGCGCCCGTCACGAGGACCAGCAGGACACTGCCGCTTGCGGCGGCGGCCACCGCAGTGGCAATTACAGCAACAGAAGAAGAGGGCATGATGGTGGAAAACAGCTGGTGGATTTGGGGTTATGGACGTGGTAATGTATTGTAGGGAAGGGTTGTGAGGCAGTCTGAGCAGAGCAGCTCAGAGGAGGAGAGGGGAGGTTTATAGTTAGGGTTGGTCCCGTACCCTGCCGTTTGGGGTTACGCTTGCTTGCGAGTGATGGATGAATGGATGGATATGCTGGCAGAGGGAGAAAGGGGGTATTTATAAGGGAGGGAATACAGCTCCGAGCCACCCACCGGAATCACTTCCAGCTCATCGGCCGCATCACCGCACTCGTCTGAGTGAATACCGTTGCGAGAGGGGAGAATTTGGAACACGAGAATTTTGAGGCCAGAAAAGTCGCCATTAATGGCGAAATTTTAAGCTGGGAAAAGTATCCAAACGGCAACTGTTAATGGGACGAGAGCGATGGTTGGATAGGCCCCGTTTTTTTCTCATCCATAGATCAGGTTGGATAGGCTATATTTTAATTCCGGGTTTTCACTGAACCACATCACTATTTTGTTAGATATTTTTCTCTAAATGAGGCTCACAACTAAGAGATAATGGACTTCTAATGACCTACTGTGATAACCGATAGAAAACTTATGTGGGGTCTGACCGACCACCTCAAAGAGAGTCATTAAGGCTAACTGGGTTCATCAATTTTTTTTATACATTTATATTATTAAATAATATATCCAATACCTTTTTTACTCCTCTCTATTTATCTAAATCAATTATTACCAAGTAGGTTATTTGATTTTTGTTTACATTTAAAAAAAATTACTTTGCTCTTACTCTATTATGTAAAATTGATATAAGAAAAATATTTTATTAACACGAATCAAATTTTTAATAGTTTTTTAAACTTCATAATTACATAAACAACTTTAATTGATTGTTATACGGTATAATCGATTAAATTTTTTCCTTTTTAAAAATGATTAAAAATTTAATTCGTATTTAAAAAAAACATCGCTTTTAATATATTATGTTAAATTGATAGTTGAATGCATGTATATAATCAAGATGACTAGATGGATACATAGGGCTTAATTTTATATTATCTACAGCTCTCTAGAGAGATCAGAATACTCGATTTAGAGAGATCGGAATGATATGAAACCAAGTCTTATATATGTTAGTCTAGTTCTCTTGATTATATATATATATATATATAATCTCAAACATCAATTTGATATAATATATTTACAGTAGTGATTTTTTGAACACGAATTTGTCCGAAAAATATAATTCATATTAAAAAAAATCAATTCACTCAATATATTGGATCAAATTGTAGCATAAAGATGAAGTCCACCACGTACCTAGCGACCTCATATGGTCGGCCCCACCGCCATTTGTAAGGAGGTAAACAAGAAAGCTACAATTGACCACTATAGGGAGGACATTTTTCTTGGCTTTGCTAAGATTCAACCCCTTACCATTATAGCAATATCTACCCCGCAGTAGTTAACTCAACCATGAATATATTGAATCAAATTGATATATGAGAAAATAGATATAATTATGAGAATTAGAGGAACACATAAAACATGATTTCATATCATTCCAAACTCTCTAGGTCTATCTACCGATTCTGCCCGAAATTGATCGAAATCAACTAATTGACCTAAATAGCTTAGAATGATATGAAACTAAGTCTTATGTGTTCATTCAGTTCTCATAATTATATATATATCCTCAAACATCAATTTGACATAATATATTGAGAGCATTAATTTTTTAAATATGGATTAATTTTTTAATTATTAAAAAAAATAGTTTTAATTGATTGCTGCAGTGTAGCAATCTATTAAAGTTACCATTCATGATTACAGAAACAACTCTAATCAATTGTTACACGATAGAAATTGATTAAAACCCTTTTCTTTTTAAAAAATGATTAAAAATTTGATTCATGTTTAAAAAATTACCGCTCTTAATATATTATGCCAAATTGATATTTGAAGGCGCTGAAACTAACTGACGGACATAGATAGTTTAAAATGATATGAAATTAAGTCTTATATCTTTGCATGTGTATGTGTGTGTAAGAAATTTTACCCTGCTTACCCTTATACGGCCGATTATGGGCGACATCTCACGTGATGCGCTAACGCATACAAAATCGAACATTTTCTTCTTCTCTTCAAAATGCACGGGCAAATTTTTGCTCTCTATCTTCCCTTCCCTTCGCTCACGTCGCTGTTGTTCAAAACCAAAGCCCTAAACTCTTTTCCCCTCTCATGCCGCTCCTCTCTTCCCCCACGTCGAACCCTAGACCAAGGTCATCTTCTTTGATGATCAGCTCACGTGTTTGGAATTAAGGTTTTGCTCTAATATGCACTGCTCATCTCCCTCCTCTCCTTTTTCTATACTTGTTTCTTAATGGTACATTCCATGAGAATTGGACAACAGCTGGAATGCACTATTTTGATAGACAAGCACCACCTATGGGTTGTTTATCTTCAAAATACTGATTTTGACAATGTGCTGCTGGATTTTCAAAAAAGCTACACATCGCTACTATTCTTGAAAGAACAGTTGCACGCTGTTGTTCTTAAAAGAACAATTGCACGCTGTTGTTCTTAAAAGAACAGTTGCACGCTGTTGTTCTTGAAAGAACAACTGCATGCTACCGTTCTTGAAAGAACATTTGCACGCTGCTGTTCTTGAAAGAACAGCTACATACTGCTGCTGTTCTTGAAAGAACAGCTGCATGTTGTTGCTAGTCTTGAAAGAACAGATGTATGTCATTGCTATTCTTAAAAAACAATAGCACATTACTATTGGAGTTTTGAAATATTATGAAAAATAGGGCAATAAAGTTATCTTGCCAAATACATCAAAAGCAAGAAAATCATGACATTAGAGACTTACAAATAATATTTAAGTTCAACTTATAGCTGTCCAATAACCAATATCTATTTGTTCTTCCCCCTCGACTAGTGTTGGATTTTCTGAATCAGACATTTTTACAAGAATGGAAGAAAATCAATGTGATGATCAGTTATACATGCCCTAAGTTGTTGATGATTAAAAACCAAAATCTGGGATGAAATTTTCATCACTGGAAGAATCATTTTCAATCTATAATCAACATGCACGAGAATCCGGATTTAGCGAAAGAATAAGCAATAGTAGAAAAAATAATAAAACTAATGAAGTATCTTAAAAATAATTTGTATGCTTTAAAGAAGAACATACAAATGGTCAACAGAATATACAGATACAAGGTGATAAAATCAAAAGACAAGAGTATGTGGAGAAGTTAGAATTGATGTAAGTCAAAAATTTTATTAGCGAAGGAACAGACTAGACCTAATTGGGTTGTCACTAACTTCACTAAAAGTCATAACCATCTACTCGCAACTCCTACTAAGGTGCATTTGCTACACTCACATCATAGTGTTTCGGCGGCAAAGAAATAATTGACTCAACAATTTTAAGAGGCTAATGTACCAACGTATCAATAAGTATGATTATTGGATATAGAGTTTTGGAGGCCTCGAGCATCTAGATTATATAGAAACAAATATTAGAAACTTTGAGAAATAAATAAGGGATGAACAAAATGGTATCGATATTGAAACACTGATTGAGTTATTAGCCTCTAAGAAAAAGAAGAATTTAGGTTATTTCTTTGATTATGATACTGATTCACATAACAAGTTATGTAAGTATTTTTGGACGGATCATGTATCAAAGAGGGCATATAGTGTATTCAGTGATGTTGTTGTATTTAGTACAACATATAACACCAACAAATACAAGTTATTTTTTATACCATTTGTAAGAGTTAATAATCATTATCAGATATTATTTTACTTGCAGGTTTCTAAGTGATGAGAAAATAGAGTATTTTATTTTGTTGCTTAAGAAGTTCATAAAAGTCATGTCTAAAGGTGCATCAAACTTAATCATCACTAATCAAGATCCTACTATGGCAAGAGTCATTGCTCA
>JBBPFQ010654255.1:0-15684 GCA_037974815.1 Kaempferia elegans | reverse complement strand
TGCATATCAGGCCCAACGTGAACCTGATAAAAATATCCACTTTGGGCCTGATATTATCATATCATGCCCACGGTGGACCTGATATGGAAATATCAGGGCCATGTTTAATATGATATAATAAGATATCAGGGCCAACATGACACACACTTTAGTGACAGGGGTAAAAAAAATTATATATATATATATATATATATATTTTTGTACGTTTTGGCAAATTCAAAAATATGGTACATTATTTGATAAATATGAATTTCCAAACACGTCTTTTGGTAAAAAGTTGATAATAAAAATAACGGTGCCTTTTAAGTTTTAATTTTTTTTTTTTGTTATTGTTGTTGTTAGAGCTTTTTGTCAAAATTAGCTTTCCCGGAACGCTGTTACTCTCCTCACAGACCCTCAGAGAGTCAGGTGTGGGCCCACTAAAAGGCCCTTCTTTCCTCCAATAATGTTTTGGGTGATTAAATAAATCCTGATTCGTTCCTCGTCGTTTCCCAATGTCATTACACGCCGCCGCGAAGCTCGCAACGCAACTGGCGACCAAATCCAAGTTGTCTTCGTGCCACTCTCCATCCTTTCCTCTCTCGATCATCGCCGACCTAAACGGAAGAAGAAGAAGCGGAAATACTCGGTAGCGAGAGCTTAGATCGCGGATCGCCTTCGGTGGAAGCCTGGGACGCAGCCTCGAGCGATTTCATAGGTATCATTTCAGGATCGATTGGTTGTGTTGTTCTTTTGCGGGTTGAATTTGTGGGGTAGGAGATTTAGGGCTGCTGTGGGAATGATTTGTTTAAGAAACATTTTGACCGTGGTTCGTGATAAGGTATAGTTTCCTGACCGATGGAAAAGATTGGATTTTTGACCTCTTTTTTGTTGCGTAGAGCAAAGGAACCTTTAGTTTGTTGCGAGGGAGCTGAATGCTTAGGTTATTGATAGAGAGAAATAGAAAAGCTATTACTTTTCTTTCCATTTTGTGGTTATTTGGGATTGATCGAGCCGGCAGTTCAATGGGATCTGATATCTGATTTATTAGGTTTCGCGTGGTATTTCACTTTGTAATGATTGTGAAATACGTTTTTTTTTCCTTTCCGAATAGATCTATTCTTGACAGTTTACAATATTAAAATCGAGAGAGCGTTGCATGATGAGAAAGTTGATTCAGGTAACTCGTCAGATTGATTCATCATAGTAGAATGCAAATAATTTGCAGTTTCAGATTTTTTTTATCTTGTAGAAATTTTCTGATAAAATTTGACATGAATATATTTATCCAATACACCATCGTCAATACTTGTAGATTGATTTTAGAGTTGTTTAAAAGGACTTAGTTATCTTGGATGAACATGTTTTTTTCTTAATGGTTTGTGCTTCTGTAAAACCATATATATTTTCCTCCCCTTTTCATTTTCTGGAGTAAATATAGTTTTTTCTGTTAGATGCTCGAAACAAGATTGTGTTTTGTTAGTTTTCTTTTCTGTGGATCTCAATTTTCTCAAGGTGTCATTCTTGGAGAAGATAACACGGTTTTGTTGGCTTCAAAGGAGAGACTATGGATCATCTGGCAATAGTAGCTCAAGACTTTGGAGGTGATGCTTCCGATTTCGAGGTCGATGGAATTCAATGCGGCAATCTCAATGAGCATGATGTTAGTGATGAAGAAATCGAACCAGAGGAGTTGGCAAGAAGAATGTGGAAAGATAAGATTAAGCTTAAGAGAATCAAGGAAAAAGAAAAGCTTGATGCCCAGAAATCTAAAACAAAGCACACATCCGACCAGGCTCTTAGGAAAAAGATGTCCAGAGCTCAAGATGGGATTCTCAAGTATATGTTAAAGTTGGTGGAGGTGTGTAATGCCCGTGGGTTTGTCTATGGAATAATTCCTGATAAAGGAAAACCTATAAGTGGCGCTTCAGACAATATAAGAGCTTGGTGGAAGGAGAAGGTTAAATTCGACAAGAATGGGCCTGCTGCCATCGCCAAATACGAAGCAGAACACTCTGAAGCACAGAATGCACAAAAACGTGGGGATAGAAATCATCATACTCTGATGGATCTCCAAGATGCCACACTAGGATCTCTCCTATCATCACTAATGCAACATTGTGAGCCTCCGCAGCGAAAATACCCATTGGAGAAGCATGTTCCACCGCCTTGGTGGCCCTCCGGCAATGAAGACTGGTGGATAGCTTTGAATTTACCCAAGGGGCAAGCACCTCCATACAAAAAACCACATGATCTGAAGAAACTATGGAAAGTTGGGGTACTAACAGGAGTTATAAAACACATGTCTCCTAATATTGGAAAGATCAAAACTCATGTGCGGAAGTCAAAGTCCTTGCAGGATAAGATGACTGCCAAAGAGAGCTCTATTTGGTTGGGAGTTCTGGATAGAGAAGAGATGATTGTCAATCAGCTTAGTGGTGGAAATGGCATGTCTGATCTAACACAACATAGTGGTTATGAGGAACAAAGGGAGGAGACAAACAGCTGTAACGATGAGTATGCTGTTGATGGCCTTGAAGATGCTCGAGGATCTACTTCATCCAAAGATGGTGGACAAAATATGCAGAGTGACACACAAGCTTGTATGGAGAATGTAACAACTTTGAGGGAAGTTAGTCCTGCTGGAACTCCCAGTCAACTTAATCAAGGCACAGAGCAAACAAATGAACATGCAAATCCAAAAAGACATCATGAAGCTGTTGCATCTACCGACAAGCAGATGTCTATGTCGAATGAGGGAAGACCAAAGAAAATAAGAACTGCTATTCCAGACAGGAATGACACAGAAACAGCAATACTGGTTCAACATCCACAAAATACGAACCAGGAATCTTATGTCAGTGCAAGGTCAATGCATCCAGAGACAGTTTCTCAAAGCCAATACCTCATATTGGAATCTGGGGTTGTCGATTATTTGAGCATCCCTCTTAATGCTGCTGCAGAGAACATGTACATTGGTAGGCAACCATTGCTGTGCCCAGGAGTTCCTGATAATGAGTTGTACAATGATACAGCAATTAATACTGGAGCCGAGGATGGATTTTATAGGGGTTTCAGTAACATGCACGATACGCAGAAGGAAATGTCTGTTATCAGTCATGGAGTAAGGAGTAATGGAAGCAGTAACCCTGCTGAGAATAATTCATATGAGCATCTTCTAACACCAAATCTAAATCCACATCCAATCAATGGAGACATGCATCTATCTCTGGATGAGTCATTCTTCACAGGACCTGATAAATATGATCTGCCACCAGATATGTCTGGACTCGATTGTCCAAGCCCAATTCTTGACTTGGGCGAACTTACAAATGGTGACCTATGGATAATGGAATATTTGGGAACATAGGTAAACCATCTTTTCTTTTCTTTACTTTTATGGTCTGTCTTCTGAGCTAAGTTTACTAATGCATGCTTTCTTCACAAAAATCTATTTCACAGGGTAGCATTCTTAAATGTCTTCACAGTAGTGGCACTAAGCAGTTACTGACGATTTCGACATGCTAAGTATGATGTTTCTTTCTTATTCGCCCAAACATCAACTCGATGTTCCAACTCAGTTCTCTCTGTCATATGCCAATTATCAGGGAGGATTCTTATATACTGCAACAAAGGAGAACTTGATGGTTACAAATGTTTTCCTCTTGAATTGTTGCTGTATATCTTTGTGCGTCTGTGCATTTTCTGTTCCTTCATTGTTGTTACCCTGGGGGAGAAAATCCTTCATTTTCTCGGTAATTTCTGGGAAAAATTATTGTCATAATTAATTTTAAGAGTTGGAAATGGCTGATCATTGGACTCTATCTCTGCTTCCCTGCTTATTTATAGAAGCAACCTTCACAATATTAAATGATAGCCTTTTGAATACTACAACTAATAGGAACTCTGAGAAATCAAATTTGAAATATATATATTAAACACTAAACAATGGCAGAATAAATGGCTGCATCAGCTCTGCAAAATAAAATCTAATTATAAATGAATAACTTAATTTAGGATCACTTTCGATAAAGAGAAAATAAAAGAGAAATTCAAAAGGAATGATTTAAAAAGATCAGTTTTTTTAAATATCTATAATATTGGATTTGCATACAAATATATTTTACAAATTTTATTTTATTTTATTATCAAAGTACCCCTCTTATTAATAAATGAATGATTTAAAAAGATTAATTAGATAATATTAATGTTTGATAGAAGATATTTTGACAATAAATAAATAGTGTAGAAAGCATTTTAACATTTATTAAATTAAAAAAAAATAAATATCTGTATTCAGTATGTTGTTTGTCGTAAATAATTATATCCATAATCCTGTTGTGATTGGAAATGAAATGAAGGTTTTGATGTTTTTTTTTGTTTAAGATAAATAATAAATTTTGATCTCTTACTTCAATATTAGTTTTAACAACTTTATTTCTATTTTTTTTTGTTACCAATCATTTACATCCATTTTAAATTATACTACAATATATTTTAAAAAATGCTTGATGTTTCTTATAGATTACTTGCAGACACGGTAAGATCTAATAAAAGTTTGATTAACAAAAAAATTAAGCTCAATAAATTTCTCTTTGAAGAACTTTGTAAGGATCCCAACAACTCAGATGTAAAAATTTGCAAGGATCCTATAACAAAAAATGTCTCTCATGTCTTGACACTATTTTTTTTTTAATAATTCTAATATCTAAATTTAGTTGGACTAATTTTGAAAGTAGATAACTTTTCTCTTAATTCATCGATTGAGTAATCCTAAACATAGCTTATCGAAGTAGATACAAGGATCAGATTGACTGTCAGTCTGTCACTGGCTTCCTCAAAGTGGCTCCTCGCTTCCCTTTTTAGGATCATGCACCTTGTAGTAAATAAACATGCAGAATGTTAAAACACCTTAACACGTTGACAACTCAAAAGCTTCATTTGGTCTATATTCTTCACATTTTAATTTCCATGTTCAAATGTATTACCATTTTCAAGTAGTAGTAGCATTTAATCATCATTGTCAGCCTTATGCTTTGGAGATACCATCATTAAACAAGATTGCTGCAAAGGAAGAAATTATATAAAAAATAATAATAAATTAATTATGCTAAGGGCACAAAGTGAGCAATTCAAATTCAAATAACATTTTATTTTGTAGATTATTTACCTTAGTCCCAGCAATTATGGTATTGTTAAGGGGATGAACAGCACAAACTAGTATGTTTTGTGATACAGGAATATGTTTATTTTCTGAAATTCTACTGCATTCCTGAGAATTGTTCCTTGCTTCTGGACTGGCAATGAAAAGAAAGATATGATAAGAATTTGATGAAAAATCAATATTAAATGTATTTTTCAGTAAAAATGTTATGGTAACTATTTGACCGAATAGAGCTCCCAAAAATAAATAAATAAACAATAGAACTCACTCAAAGTCCACATGACATGCCGAGTCTTTGCTTGGAAAGAAGTCCAACAAATACAATCCTTTATCAGAAGCAGATCCGACTGCGTAAATCTGAAGACAAGATAATTAATGGACGAGTTGAGTGTTCTAATCGCGGTTGTATCCAACAAAAACTCTAAGAATACCGTGTAATAACCAATTAATTGAATGCACAAATGATGTTTTTAGTCATTTAATTGAATACATCTCATGGGATGGACTTTAAATTCAACAGATCAGGCTAACTAAAATTATCAGTTGCACCATGCGGCCTACTTAAAAGCATTTCTGAAGACAGTGAGGATAGTAATCTTGTAATCACTGGAAAACATACCGAGGATGTTGGAAACCAAGCTGGTCTTCTCATAATTGAGTGTGTTGATATATCTGCTCCATCTCTATTCGCACAACAAAAATATCAGAACATCGTACAATGGGGAATAATGCAATAAAAACAAGTGCATCGTGTGGGCACAAGTTTATGAACTTACAAGTCAGCGGGTGGACAGTGCACATGCGTCACAACAACATTCCTGAGATCGAGAACTCCAGACCTGTAGGAAACCATACAAATTTATTAGAAAGTTGAGCCCTGCATCTATTAGCTTGATATACAATCTGAAACCAACCGAGGAATTTGATCAGATAAGTTAAACAAAAAAAATGAAAGCCTTTTGTTCCGTATAGCACAGAAAATAAGGGAAGACGTTGCAAATTCTATGAGCTGATAACAGAAAGTCACTATTTAAGCAGATGTGAGTTACCAGCCATCACCCATATGGAAAGCTAACTGATCGGAACAAGAGGGATTGATGTTGATGCTGTGGATTTCTTTTGGAACAATGTGTGTTTGTGCCTGAATTAATAAAATTACATTTCACTCAAAATATATTTGAAACTGGATGCACAAGTTGAATTGAAGGATTCTACACGTTGGCATGATCATGTGACAACATGATACAAGATACAACAGCATCATAACAGTGACAAGCCATAAGCACAATGTTTAGGCGTCATCGTGCATTGAGATCAAGAATAAAGCATAAGTGATTTAAGGTAGCTAAGTTTAAGTACCATGCATAAAGATTGAATGAAAGTGTTTAGCCTTTCTTTCTGCTATAAGAACAATGGTTATCTTGAAAAGATTTTCCATAATAATATGAGGATTTAATGGGTATATCTCCAGTATGCAGATTTTTATACCCAAATAAACAGCAAATTGCCTCATGGATCCATTTCTGCATAAGAAATATAAGTTCAGAGAGTAGTTTTCCTACAAAAACAATGTCGAAAAAGACATACACCAAAAATGATGAGAATTAGATATGCTAAAGCCATTCATTATGAGCGTAGTGAAAAATATCATTACAGGGACTATAATTGACTTGGGAGTAACATTTCCATGAAGCATCAACTCTTCTATATCTGATCAACATTTGTACGGATCCATTAAATTATTGGATATTCAAATCAGATTTGACTTAAAGGTTGATATATTTTGGCATGTACCATATCTAATGTCTGCTAAACAAGTAGAGAGTTATGCAGTCATGTCTTCCACATATGACAAGTTTACACATTATTACAGTGGGCGTTAATAACATTAGCGTCCAAAATTATTGGAACAATGAGTATATAGAACAGAGATAAATATAAATCATTTTGTTATTATACCTTCAAAGATGAGATTTTCTCCAGCTCAGCAGATATCTTTATGGATAGTAAAGGGTAGATAGAACTCTGGGAAAAGATTCAATAAGGGAGAAATTTAAGATGATATAGTGAAACTAGTAAAAAAAAGAGTCACCCTAAAAATATAAATGAATCGGACTTGAAACCCCACAAAATACTTTGGCATTTATTATTTGCATGATAAATTTTAAAGCACACATATTTTTTTTAAGGCAGCATTTCATAGTATTTTAGGTTATACATGTGCTTTTTTTCTGACCAACAAAGATTATTCAAATATTTTGATAATTTCAAAGTGACCTACTTACCAAAGGGGTGGTTGGGGCTAAGAAAACTTGATAACATTAGCCATTGGTAGCTATCAACTATTAGGAGATATGTTCTGTCATATTTGACATAACAAGAACATATATAGAACCAATCGAAGTATCTCAGAGAAGTTTGATGTTTGGGTTAAACAGAAAAAGTTATTTTTGGAAAGGAAAAAATATGAATATATAAACAGGAATAGTGTTCGAGATGCGACAGTGGAAACATATTTTTCAGTAGACAAGTTGAATCATCAAAGCCATTTCTACATATTTGCTTCCGACCTGATTGTGACTTTGAAAAGCATGTGATGGTCGTCCTCCACGAAGATCCCAAGAGTGAATCAATCCACGTTTCCCTGCCCCTAATACAACCTACATATAGAAAAATTTGCTCATCACTAAATAGCAAAACAGAACCACAATATCCATATATGATTATTACCACCCTGATAATCTTGACTCCGAGATGAACTCTTTAGCAATATCACAGACATTTTTATGAAAAATATTTTTCAAAAGACAAGGCTCAAATTCCATAGTTAACTTAGACTTTGGTATAATTTAAGTAAGGTTGCATTCCCTCCCTCATCTATTAGCATATTTCATTCTAGTAGCAATAGAGAATGAAGACATACTTAATAATGATAACTCTTGTCAATAGACACTTAGGGTTTGCTTCAAAAGGGATTTGCCAACAGCTGTTGCGTGTGGAGTTAGTTAATCATGACTCACAAGTATAGATTCAGATTATAGCCAGCATAAAGCATCCCCATGACAAACGTTAGTACAAAAAACCATATAAAGAGATACATAAATTAAGATGAACTTGTCTTAGTTGGTACTGCCAAACCTATGTTGGCACCAATAACATAATGACATTTATCTGAATTGATACAAAATAGTACTTTTTGGGGGCGTACCAACAGATACTAATCAACTCTCTAAATCAGACAACAAATTTTTTTATCTAAATCAAATATTGTGAAAGCTAATGCTCCTAATGCAAGTTTTTTTAGTAATCAATATAAACCAACTAGGAATTAAGATGTACTTACTCATAAGATGTTCTATACATTGAAATGTTTGTTGTATTTTTTTTAGAAATTCTAAAGTTTATTTTAAATACTACATTCTTGCTTTTCAAAAGTAGACAAACTAAAATGAAGGGGAGATAAAGGGTGGGACTAGTCCGTGTTGATGTGCCAACTTGTGTCAACTCATTCTGAGTGTAAAATGACTCGAAACTAAGATGATACCATTCCAAACTGATATCAAAGGTTTATTATGTTAACAAAATAAGTTAAAATTCCACAAGACAATGTTTGCCATATTACCATGTTAATGTTAGCAAATAAAAAAAAAATTGCAACTACTTATTCAATGTATTATAAGATTTAGAAACTTATTCAATAAGAATACCTCATCAACTACTTCTAGGAAAAGTCAACAAGTCATGAATGGTGAACACAAAATAGCCCATTGTCTAATTCAATATCCTTCCAAATATGCACATAATTGTTGAGAACTAAGGCTGAATTTATGACACAAACCCGATCTTGCAAGTGTAGTGCAATACTATTAATTTCTCTTCGTGGATCTGTTGTAAGCATGAGGCATTGAGAATTGCTCGATCGTGTATCCAAAACATAAACATTGCCATCTAGACAAGAAGCAAACAACCTACAAGAAGAAATTCAGAAGAAAAAAATCACACTATTAACTAACACAAGTGAAGTTATTTAATATCGTTCTTTCTATTTGAAACACAGAATTTTTGTAGCACAGGATCATATATTATCGCAATAGAAGTTAGGTGGTATCACATGTATCCCCTTGAATTATGGGTATTTCATGTGCCTTTCTAACTCCAAAACCTCCACTTTTGTCCCTCTTTAACCTCATCTTCAAATATCTTCAATGAGAAAGAGTTAAAGAAGAGTGTCTCCAAGATGATTTTGTACTTCTCTATCACTTCCTCAACTACAATACAAAGCATTTTGTTGTTAGTCTCTCAACTACAACAATGTATTGCCTTCGCATTATTTTAGCTAATTTTCCTATCGTCTTATTTTCCTATTTTGTGTAACAAATTAGACATCGATCAATATCTATGCTTTGGCTCGAGGAAGAATGTTTAAATATATAGGTTTTAGTCCACATGGGGTATTAAGTCATTAGGTATTTTGTTGGATAAAATAGATATGGATATAATGCTCTCTCTAATAATGAATGATTGATATATTCCTTTTAACTCCTGGAAACGATAACAATGTGAATACAATGAGCAAGCGAATAATGGAATCAATTTTTTTTTTCAGTTGACCTTTTATTGAACACAAATATTCCAAACAAGTAAACTTCAATATTTGCATTTTATAAGATCATTACCTTGATTTATTAGCTGAATCAAACAATACATCAGATAATCCATTGGAGAGCTCATTAGTGTGACGCTTGCAACAGAGTACCTAGTTTTTTATTTAAAAGGAAAATAAAAAGAAGGATTAGAATGTACGAGGCAAAGCAAAAATTTGGAATAGAAATAAGGATGACTTGCTACAATACTTTCAAATATATCATTGTTCTTGAGATAAAAGCCATGAAATTTTCACAGATTAAGAAAATATAAGGAATTTGCATTAAGAAAACTCTCTTACGAGGATCATTTTAAATAGATTGAAAGATTAGATTTGAAATGTATGATACAAAATTCTATTGAACGTACATATAAGGTAAAATATATGCTAATGATCAAGTAAACTTACTTGTACTGGATCGGGTGAGATATAAGTGATATCAAAAAGCAAAATATTATTGTTTTGTCGGGAAGCACAAATCACCTAGAAAAGAAAAGCAAAGCAAAATAGTTAGGACAATGCAACCATAAAAGTGAACTGAGAATGTGTTAAACCACTAGCCATGAAGTAAAATCAGTATATTGCTATTAATCATATATTAATGTGTACATCAACTAACTATATAAAAAAAAAATCTAGAAATGTTCTCTTGTATCCAATAGATAAAGGACCAAGGAAGGTCATTCTGCCTCACATCTGTAAATAAAAAACTTGGATGAAAATATTTTTTCAACAGTGCACAAAGGAACAATTTAATATGACACAAACTTTACTCAATAAATATAAAACTGCAAAGAACTTACAAAAAAAAAGTTAGTCCACATAGATGACTAGCAGAGAAACCAATATGTTCTCATACATGTACATTATACTCAACATACCATTGCTGGTAGTATATGAACTGAAAATCCATCATGTAAATACAAAGGAGCATTAAACACTTTTATATAATCTCAGGCAAGGAAATAGACGTTTTGAGTGACGAAAAGAAACAATTGAAATTAATTGGAACATACAATTAAGATATGTTTATATCAATTTTGCACATGTGTTTGCTAGACTTAACTATGCAACTTTCACATGGAACAGGAAATTATAGATCAAAAAATGAAAAATATCTAATAGAATATATTAATGAATGTTATTCACTTTAGTAATGGGAAATAAGTCCTATTTGGAATAGACAACAAGCAAACCTCATGTTGAACATTTGGATTCCATCGGATAGAATCTAATTCACGGTCCTTGGAAATATGTACCAAATCTTTTGGCCCATTCACCAATTGACCTTAGCAAATGACAAAGTGAATTATGTTTAGTCTAATATACAAATAATAATTGAGAGAAAAAATACAAAAAGTATTAGTTCCCAATCAACATCTAGCTGAACCTGATTGATTACATTATGGGAATAGAAAAACTTAGCTTAAAAGAGTAGAGTAGAAGATAAATAATATATATTGATCTTTTAGGAATTAATTTACATGAAACACATCATAATTTATTAAACAAATTAATAGCTAGCTCTATTTTCTTTTTTTGCTTCGTAAAACCATAAATTTTCTATTCCTTCTAGGTTGTAGTCACAAATGAGAATAATCTTTGATTTGTTAAACTGATTCCTTCTAATAAGTAAATGTATGCACAGGTACCAACATAATCATAAAACACACCACAAAAAAATAAGCATAACCTTGTACTAAATTATTTCAGGGTAGATTATGTTTCTAGTAGAATATAAGCTTACTTGGAGTTGGACCATATATTGCACAGTATAATGTTTCGAAGTCATGTACTGTCAAGCATCCTGATTTTGTTACCGAGGCAAGATAAATTCCCTACAAAATGAAAGCAAATTGAATACAATGGTAATGTTGTCATTATAGAATAACATTGAAGACCCATATAGCATGAACCTGGTTCCGAACCAGACGGAACCACATTAAATTATAGTATAGTATTTTTTTAACTTTGCTTTTAAATTAGTTTTTATATATTTTGTTTCGTTGCATAAGTGTTATAAAATACTTACAAAAATTAAAAGACACTATCCCATAGCTCATTGTTACTAGGCTATATAAAATTTAGGATGAGATGTTGTTTTAATATTTTTTCAATATAGGTTACCTTTTGATGATAATAACAATAAGGAGTGCCATTTTGATTTTTTTTCCCTAAGTTTTATGTAAAATAAAGTGCTACTAAAAAGGGACAAGATATGGTCAAATATTTATGATCCTAACAACACAATCTACAAAAATCTACAACTTGTACTACAAAATGAAGTGTTGAAGATCCAAGATTATATTGTTGATTTGGCCTCGCCAAGAATTATAACTCAATAGTTAGTTAACACACAAAGTGAATTGAAGTGCACATCCAATCATATATTTGAATATCCACAAAATTCATGAGTTGGAAAAGAAAATTTGATAAAATTTAATGCAAATGAAAGTGATATATGTCTCTTGTATTAGTGAATTTTTGGAGCTTGGGGAATAGTGAGACTGTGTTTGGCTGTTGTATATTTATATCTTGCCCTAGTAACTTTTTCTTTTCTTTTGTTTTCCATTTCCTAAGAGGATGGATCATTCATGTCACCATCGGCATCCTCCAATTCATTCATCTACGCAGGAAATCACAATTCGCTAAAAAACTAAGCAAGAACATAGGCATACAAGACAGACACCCTAAAAAGCGTAAGTAGGTGCCTAAAGATAATTCTGAATTTAATAAGACAAGAAAGTAATTGTTTACAATAAATGCAATTCCAACTTTTATAGAATATCAATAGCGACCTTGTTATCAAATTCAAGCCCCGAAATCCCCTGCCTGTAAAAGCAGCATGGGCAAGTCAATACTCTCTTCCAAGATAATCAAGCAATACTTATCATTCAAGCCAATACAAAGCAAAAAAGAAGTAATGAAATTTAGGAATCAATATAATGCTAGTCGTAACCAAGCAAGAAGATATGAACGTTAGTAGAAGTGAAGTGTTTGCAACAAGATTGAATTTATACATGAGGAAGATAAGAAAATTGAATTTTGATGTTCAATATAAAGCATCTACATATTTAGAAGGATCACATTACTGTATATTATTGAATTTTTAGCTAATCTTAGAATTGGTCATACAATGAGAAAGCTAGGTCATGTTATGAATCAGATTGGCTATCCTTTTTCCTTGTTATCTTATTGTAAGAAGGACCTAATATTCCCTAAAGGCCTGCAATCCACCACCACACACGCTCCTCACCTTTTCAGACAATTTAAACTTAGCGAATACAGCATCCTTTGATGTGTTACCAGATTAATCTCTGGAAAATCATGCACCTGTAGAGATTGTAACGTGGATGCTCAAAGAAATACTTAAGATTATATTGACTCCAATGTTTTAACACTTAAAGAGGATAACATACTTTGGCATTCTTGAAAATGTCATAAGAGTTAAATAGGCAGAGTTACATGTGAAGGTCCAGAAAGTTACATGTGAATGTTCAGAATGTTAAGCAACGCTCTAAAACACAACATTTATAAGATGTTATTCTCTTTGAAATAGAAGCTTAGCATTTAGCATGTTATTCTGAAATCAACTGACCTTAGCAATTTCATGTTCCTCGTTCATTATAATGTATAGTCAATTACCTCATCAAACAAAATATATCTTAGAGTGTGCTTTGCAACCATCCAGATAATTAAGCAAGTGATTACCATGGTTGATATCAGAGAAAGTGCCGAAGCATGACATCATAACAACATTTTGCAAACAGCCACATTTAAGGAAGCAGAATTCCAGTAGATGAAACGAAAGACTGACCCACTATGGTGCAAATTGAGTTTAAGGAAATGGAAGAAAGAGATAAATGGACCTTAAAAAAGAGCCCGATGGATAAGCAGGTTCCGACATATGTGCCAACTGAGAAAATGCAGTCCCGTTGGTAATATGCATGAACTGACCAAAATCTCATTCCATGTAGAAATGGCAGAGCAAGATGTACTTACCAAAGTAGCACAGGTCTCGGGCTCGAATATGTAATCATGCCCAAAAATCCTAACCTGGGTAAGACACGCAGAAGGGTAGATACAAGATCCGACACAAGATTTAGATGTGACGCAGAATAAGAGGCAAAAAAAAGTGCAAAACTACTAAACTTATCAGAAGACTACACTTCGTCATGTGCCATGGGGGAAGAAGGAGATATTACCTCTCCCAACGAATTATGAAAAAGTACAGAAGCTTCACGACGATAACTGAGAGGCAACCTTCCTTCTATCTCTGGTATCATACGCCTCCATCTTGGCCTTCAAGATTCAAAAGGACCAAATCCCCGTCAATACGAATTGAAAAGGAGCCCGATTACATGGAGGACTATCAGAAAACTTGCTCAAATAGCACAAGAATGGATTTCGCCTGAGAAAGATGGCTAGAGGTACCTGAATCGAGGCTTAGGGAGTCGCTTAGCGGGGACGGCGTACTTCTCCATGAAGGCGGCGAAGGGAGACGACGCGCTGTAACTGAGTCGGCTTGCTATCGGGGGGATCGTAGGGAGGGCTTCCCGCCCAAATAATGCGCCGACTGCCGCGAGCCACTAGCGTATATTATTATAGCTATATAATTTGGAATTTAAAATTTTCCAATTAATGAGTTTTTCTCCATTAAAATAATAATTTTTTTAATTATTGTGATTGAATATGTTTTTTTTTAAATATGAGTAACAAATATAATATATGAATTTAATAATTACTAAGCTAAAATGTTAACGAAACATCATTAATATTGTGATATTAGATTTTAAAATGGCATTTTATAAATTTAGGAGAGGGTTGGTGCTTGTTAAAAAAATATCGGCTTATAATTTTTAAAATTCATTTCATTTCACCTCTAAACTGAGATTTGTATCGGACGCATTTTTCTGGACACTTTTCCCTTTTTGCAAAGAGGAAAAGAATTTGAGAAATTCTTTTCAATTAAAGCACATAATTTATCAGCATTCTCCTATATATCATCAATTCTGGAAATTTTAACTAAATGTAAAAAAAATGGATACACGTGGTAAAAAGTGATTCGTTCGCTCTCAGCGTCTCTGTCAACCCGTCCTCAGACCAACACGAAGAAGGTAAATCACGGATAACTACTACAAATGGTTAAGGCATGGAGGAGGTATATACTCGGACGCGTCAAGTTTCGACCTCTAAATCTCATATGATAATTTTTCATACATTTTAACTAAAATCAAGTGTAGTATCTATTCTTATCAATTTAAAAAAATTGATACATACTATGCCAAACCATCAATCAAAATAAACTAAAATTAATTAAGTTGGCTTAAAAAAAATAATATATTGCATGAATGCAGTTAATTTACATGCATTTTGAGATAGTAAAATGTGAATATTGTCATTCGGACAATCCCAATAAATATGATATGTCAGATGTGTTTGTTATGAGTTTGATTTATTATTGGATGTGGTCCATGTGGATCATATATGTAGAAACTCATAAACCTTTTTTTTTATTATTATTAGTGGACCGATAATACATTCGGTGATTCGAATTTGAGAATATATTTATGGGCCGTGGTTCCCTAGGATCACTATTGAGTACAATATTTTTCTATCATCCGGAGAGTAGACATCTTTCTAATTCCTATAAAAGATCTAGCTTTATTGTGGTTTTCTCTTCTTGATCTATAGATTATTTTAGCAACATCAAGGGATAACATTGAATTTCTATATCAAGATTTACATCTTCCGCATTAAATTTGTTTTTTTAACAACTGAATCCATATGATAAAATCTTTTATTTAGAATTGTATGACTGGTTCGATTCATATATGACACACCATTCATGTTTTAAGAAACCCATGTAACAGAAAGATCAACCACTCCTGTGAGA
>JBBPFQ010653157.1:0-15686 GCA_037974815.1 Kaempferia elegans | reverse complement strand
AACCTACACAAATTAAACCTAATTAATTAGGCTTGCATTGATTTAATGGTGAGTAATTAAAGAATTAATTAGTACTAACCGTTTTCTGTAATAATCATGGGCATGTTGTTGTACCTTCGCTTCATGTGCATCACAATGTTTTTCATGCCACGTGGAACCACGTAAAAGTCCGGCATTGCAGTCTAAAAAGGATTAATTATGAGTTAATTATGAATTAACAAACAATTTAATTTAATTTAATTTACCGGATTTCCAATTGGGACCCCCATTTTCTCTCCGGCTGTCGCCACAAACGCATCCAGTCCGAGGCCCACAACGTCACACGCGGAGAGCATGCAATCTTTCACGTAGAGACTCGAGTAATGATTAATTCCAATGAAGTCCAGTTTGTTTCGCAGTTTCTCCTTCTCGCGTGCTGAAAACTTTGGCAATCTGGCCCCCAAAATTTGCCTCATTTCGGGCGGATAATCCCCGTGCACAAAGGGATCAAGAAACCTACGCCCCGAGAGTAAATAAAGATAAATTAACAGGCTTTATAGTAAAATAGAGATAAATATTCGCTTCGCCCCCTGTAGTTTTCCTTTTTTCTACTTTACCATTAATTATAAGAAAAAAATAAAATGAAAATATTGAATTAATTAAATTACCATGAGAAATAAAACGCTGATGCTCGTTCACATGCTTCGTAATCTGCCGTTATGTTCCTGAGCGGCTCAAACCAATCAGTGCCCACCACGATGCCAACGCTGCCCCCTTGCTTTTCCTAATTAATTATAAATAAATAATATAATTAAAAAATAATTTTGTGAAATATAATTAAAGATATATATTTATTTACCTGGTATTTCAGTCTGTATATGTCGACTGTAGTAGCGTGAGCTAGTATAATGTTGTGGGCTGCGATATACGGTTCGATGGCTGAGTCACCCGAAGAACAATTACTAAATGGATGCGAGCAGCGGTTGGGAGGGTATGTTCCGGTCATGTATCCGTAAGCGGCCAAGATGTTGGGTTCGTTAAAGGTGATCCAGTACTTCACTCGGTCGCCGAATTCCTTAAAACATGTATCCGCAAGGTATCCAAACTCCTCCCTAAAAATACTTTATTTATTTTCTCTTTTTTTTTTTTTTGAGAAAAAAAAATGAAAATAAGAGTGAAATTAATTTAGGATTTAATTACTGTATTTGAGAGTGCAACCATCCACCGGATTGTTCTTCGAGTTCTTGGGGAATGTCGTAATGGTTCAGGCAGATAAATGGCTGAATTCCTAATTTAATAAAATGTTTTAAAAATAAATTTTTATTAATTTTATTTAAAATATATATAAAAAAAATACCTTTAAGCAGTAAGGCATCGATGAGTTTGTTATAGAAAGCGATTCCTAGTGAATTAATTCCTCCATTTCTTCCTCCTGCCGAATAAAAAAATAAATACCAATTTATATATTTTTTAAAGTATTAAAATTAATACATAAATAATTTTTTAATAAAAAAAACTACTCACTCACTTGGTAGAACTCTTGACCATGATATTGAAAAACGATATGCGTTGACTCCAAGAGCCTCCATTAATTTAACATCTTCCTGAAATTATTATTATTATTATTATTATTTTATTTAAAAATAAATAAAATAAAAAAGTTACCAAGTAAAGATGATAATGATCGTCAGCAATGTCTGCGTTGGTAGCATCCTCAATGCGGCCTGCAAAAATTAATATGGAAATGAAAAATAAATTAATGATAAAAAAATAGGAATTAAGTAATTACTTGGTACCAGGAATATGAGAAAAAACGTCCCAATTGCTTAAGCTTTTTTGATCGTCCAAGTAAGCTCCTTCGATCTGCAATTTTATTTACTTCGTTAATTAATTAAATTATATATGTACATAATTTTGATAAATTAAAAAAGTTTTAATATATATATATATATATATATAATTAATTTATGTTAAAAAATTATTATTTTTTATATATCGTGTCAAATTAATATTTAAAAGTATGGATATAATTAAAAGAATTAAACAAACGTCTAGATCATCTTGTTCATATGATCAATTGCCAATTTTGAATAATGGATTAATAGATCTAGAGAGTAAAGAGTTTAGAATAATATAGAATTGAGTTTTATATAATCATCTAATTCTTTTCTTTCTATATATATATATATATATATATATATAGAGAGAGAGAGGTATTAATCATCAATTTCACATAACATATATGTTAAAAATAAATTTTTTAACATAAATTAATCATTTAAAAATGATAATACTCCGATGGATAGAGAAGTTGAGTCAACGCCCGCCCAACCAGGTAGTCTATGTGGCACTTGAATAGACCAGTCAGTAGGAGAATCACTGAATACCGAGTGGAGCCCAAGTCTAGATCAAGTAACTAACTGACTGAATGGATCGCTCAGATAGTCGACCGAGCGTACAACCCAGTCAATTACCTCCTTCAGAATACATCTCGGATGGCAAACCAAACAGTCGGTTCAGTCAATCGGCGTCGTATAGAATAACAAACGGAGCAAAGGTTGCACGTCGTCACAAGACAGGACTTTAACAGCCGACCCAACGGACCGGCCAGTCAACCATCACAATGCAAAAGACACGCGCAGAATCAAGCATGCCCCTGAGTAGAGCGGAACACCGACCGAGTGAGACACTGAACGGATCAGACAGGTCCGGCAGCTACTCAAGGAAAAAAGGTTGTTGCCAACTAGTATCGATGCCCGAGCGGATATCAATTCAGTAGGACGACGAAGGTCGTTCGACTCCAATCCCACCTACTTTCCTTGTCGCATAGTACAGTGGTCAAATCAGAATATCAACTATTAGAAGATATGCACTATACTTGTACGAAGACAATTTTCAAATCTAACACGTATGAATTGCATGTTTAATTAAGGAAGGATGACAATACGTCATAATTGTAAGTCCCATATATGGACGTTTGTTGATCCTCACGTCAAGTAACATCTTGGTATAAATAGATCTTCTTTTACAACTTCTGCTATATTACTTTTTCAAATCCACGATCATAGCATTAACTTAAATGTTGGAGGACCAGAGCTGTGACGTCTTCTCTAACCCGGTTACTAACACTCTCGTTGGCATGTTTATTAGTGCGTAGGACCGTTGATTCTACTTAGAGCCACCTACCAGTCTTTCATAAGTCCATCTTTCGTTTTGTGACTTGCTACGGGATAATATAATATTAATAATCAATTGCGATATCGTACCCATCGACTCTGAATTTTATATTGATGAACAGCAGCTTCATCCGGAACAGTACGGAAGAAAAAAACAAAGGTAAAATGGATATTGAATAACTTGAAAGTTGAAATTTGAGTGTGTGGATTTGGATATTTCTAAACTTGAGATAGATGCGGTAATTTGCCAATATAATTTTGATAAAGATCCTCCTCGATCGAAATCATTAATGAAGGGAGCGAAGAATTGAAGTGCAGGCGTACCTGAAAAGAGGAAGTCGAAGTGCCGAAGAAGAAGGAAGCAGGGAAGTGACTCCTTCGTATATCGTCGCAGCAAACAGAGAGAGGGAGAAACTCAAATAACACTAACAATTGCATAGCTATTGCTATGCCTGATGATTCTCTCGTCTTCATCGATCCTCCTCTTCTTCTTCTTCAAGATCGATTCGTCAATCGAGAGCCGATTAATTAATTAATTGCTTTTCTTAGAAAAAAAACTTTAAATTAGAGAGGGGAAGGAAGGCGGAAACGAAATTACTTACAAGAAATTGACATAAAAAAAAAAACTCTTGATCGGGGAAGTCGAGGATTCTCGGAGGTAGCTGCCTTTAGAGAAAAGAGGGGGAGGAGGACTGTCGGTGGATGTATAAGAAAGAAAATTTTGCTAATGAGTGAAGAAGAAAGGAATCACGCAACATATTAAATCAACGCACGCGTCCAATTAATTTGGTGAAATATTAATTATGTTAATATCCCTCATCCGTGAATATTATTAAAAAAAATTTCATTAATTAATTATTGATATATAGTTTGAGATTCATCTGCAGCGTGTTATTAAAAAATTTTCTTATTACAATTCAGGATGTAGAGTTTGAGACTCAGATGCGGCGTATTATTAATTTTTTTTTTAATTAATAGGTATTACACTACTATAATCTTTTTAACGCCACATCTTAGAATTAACAACACCGTAAGTAAAGAAACTTTTATAAATACGTTAGATCAGTAACATTAAAAAATTAACCTTTCTCAATCTTTTGGCCAAGATTAAGTGTAGTATCGGTTCTTATCAGTTTAATATTTTATATAAAAAATTAAATTAATTTTTTTTAATGATTAAAAGTATGCTATAGTAGTTTAATCTGAGATTCTCGATATTTTCCTCATATTCATGTATTATATTGCACATGCAATGCAACAAAGAACATTCTCAATTATGTAAATAATTAAAAATATGCATTTTTTTATTTCTTTAAAAAACCTGCAATAAAAATCAAATTATTGACAGAATGAACCTCACACAGAACCAATAACATTATTGTTAATGGCGCTGAATAATGAAATCAGAAACAATTTTTTTTTATTGTGCTAACAGTATTCTTTTTCGGAAAAATATTTTTATTGTGAAAAAAATAAATTAGTTTGTACTCGCATCTGCTTTCGGTGGATTGCTGGTCCTCTTTGAGCTGCTGAACTGGTTCGTCACGCTTTTGCCCATGAACTTCCCAGCTCTGCTTACGGCCCCAATCCCGCTTCCGACGATTCCAACACCGGCGCCGACGCCGGTCTGCACCAAGTCTGCACCGGCGCCGATGCCGGAACCGACCATCCCGGCACCGGCGCCGAGGCCGGACCCGACCAGCCCGACACCGGCGCCGACGCCTGTCTGCACCAAGTCTGCGCCGGCCATGATGCCGGTGTCGACCATGCCGACGCCTGAGCCGACCAAGGAAGCCGCCCTGCCGATGGCAGCCTTCGTGCTTCCCATGACCCCCTTACTCTTAATCAGCTTCTTCCTCGCCTCTAGAGCTCTCTTTTCTTCTTCCAACGCCGCCAGCTGTTCTTCTTTTGTGAACGAATGGTATCGCACCTGAAGGATTTCAGTAAGTATTTAGTTACAAAACTAATCAATTATATATAAACAAAACAAATAATATTGTCTTATATTGATGTAAATTTAAGTGGCAAAAAATGAAGTGTTATCCGCCTAAACTAACACGAGCGAGGTAAATTACGGTGACCAAAAGACAAATAGATGGGGTGAATTATATGGTATTTAGTCCAACTCCAATGCATACCCCATTGTACAATTTTGGTGTTATTTGGGCACCATTTATTCTCCAATGGATACCCTATTTTTTTGCACTAAAATGGTGCAAGTGTATATTTTATTTTTTTAAAATATATTTTCTATTTTTAATATATTATAATATTAAATTTATAATTAAAATATTCCTAAATATTATAAATTAATATTATTTAATTTAATTTATTATGTAAATTTTATTTACCATAATATTATATTAGTTATTAACATTAACAGTAATATTTTAAATATGTATTATATTACTTAATATTATAAATATTTTAAAATTTATAATATTGATAATTTTATAACAAACACATAATTAAACATTTAAAATTTTAAAATACATAAACATAAAATACATACCATATAGTCTAGCATATAATTTAAAGATACGACAAACACTAAACCAAACATACATTTAAAATAACTATAATAGCATTGCAATACTAAATAAATCAATGTTTAGTATTCTGAAAAATCACTTCCCAAACTACTGAAATAATCATGAAATTGGCCAGAGTCATTCAAAAGATCTTGATATCCTTGTCCTTCTTCTTGAGCCGAATTGAATTTAGATCAATCTCCTTGATGTGGAATTGATTGAGATTTTTGTTTTTTAGTCCTCTTTTGCATAATGCGGAATTGTTCACTGCGAATAAATTCACGCATTATCGGATCAGCGATGGTATTCAAATCTTTGAATAAAATTTTATTCTCTTCCTTGATATATAGCAACATTAGTACTTCGATCCAACGCCGCAACAAAGTTGTCATTCTGTTAAACCATTTTTGTGAATTGTTGTTCATTTTTTATTTTTTTTTCTTCAGTTTTGTTTTCTTCACCCCAATTGGTCGTTAAGTTAAAGTATCACCACTTTCTGAATCAGTGATATTAAGATTAAACGAAGATACACATGGAGATGAAGGTGAATAAAAATCTTTCTCGAGATGATATGATTGAAAATAATCAGCTTGAGAAGTTTGTCGTTGCACTCTCGTAGATATATTTTTGACATTGTCACTATTGAATTTCTCAATACCTTGAAGAATGTTCCACACATGTCCAACCCTTCAATTGGAAAGGATATTTTTAAATCATTGTTTTAAAAAAAATACTCATGGAAAGAAAGTCCTTTACATTTTCTTCAAGAATTGCTATTCTTTGTCTTAATCAATCCAACAATGAGCGATTTGAATACTTATTAAAATCTTATATTGGATTTCTCTTCTACACTTAATTAGATTTGCATCAAATTTTAACACATATGTCAATTTTAATTAAAAGTACAATTGGATGAAAATAAGAATTTGAAAAGAAAAATTAAATCGAAGTATCTTTTTAATATATTTAATCATAAAAAACAAACATCATTTCATATTTTATTTTTTTGCTCCATCTTTAATCGAACTTGCATAAATAATAAGGCTATTTAAGAATTTAAAGTAATAATACTTAATCAGGTGAAATCTAGTACTTGAATTATTAATTAAATAAATTAGGAATATAAATTTGGATGCATTCAGATTGAAGATTAGTTAAAAAAAAAATCTCAACTCGAATTCAACCGAACTAAAATCAACCTAAATCCAAATCAATTTTTCATTTTTATTTCAATATTTCATCATTATACTACATTATATTATTTATATAAATATTTTAGTTTTAAAACAAAATATAATTTAATCCAAAATATTCCTAAATCCTAAATTTAAATTTAAAAATCTCTCAATCAGAATCTAAAAACCAAACAGCCAAAAAACCTCTCAATCCAAACCTAAAAATCCCCAATCCGTTGATTTTTTTTATCAACTCGGATCGAAACGTAGAATCAGATTAATTTTTAACATCCCTAAAATAAATAAATCTTTTTATTTCTTGAAAAATAGTGATATATATCCCAACCAATTCCAAATCTGAAATGCAAATCTATCCTCCTCCCCACAAAAAACTTGGCGCATCATTTTTTATTTTTGTTTTTTTATTCCATCCTTATCCACATTAGATAACGTAGGCAAATCCACCATCCACGAATAAGAAGGCGCCACGTGTCAGACACAATCTAACCCTCATCCCGTATTTTTTATTCCACAGAGGACGTTAGAGAGGGAAAAAAAGAGGAATTAGAGTAGACACTGCCGGCGAGCTTGCAGATCAATGGCGGCCTCCTTGATGTCTTCCTCGGCCTTGAAGCCTCCTGCTCCACCGTCGCTCGAGAGGCGCCGAGCCAACGGCGTCCCTGCTCTCGTTGGCAGGTCATCGTCTTCCTCTCGCTTCAAGGTCGAAGCCAAGGGAGGGAAGCTCAAGACTGACAAGCCATACGGTCAGCCATCGCCCTGTGTTCAGTAACAGCTTTGAGTTAACTTTTTACTGACTCGGAGACCAAACCTTGCAGGGATCAATGGAGGAATGGCTCTGCCTAGTGGCCTCGATGCATCTGGGAGAAAGCAAAAGGTGAAAGCTAGCTAAATAGATAGATAGATAGATTTTAACTAAAAAAAAAAAAAAAAAAAATCTGATCTTGATGATGAATCTCGGTGCAGGGAAAAGGTGTTTACCAGTTTGTGGACAAGTACGGTGCCAACGTCGACGGCTACAGGTCTTCTATTCTAATCTTCTTCTTCTTCTTCATGTCTTGCTCTAACAAAATTAATGGTCTTATGTTATTGCAGCCCAATCTACAACACAGATGACTGGTCTCCCAGCGGCGATGTCTACGTTGGAGGATCGACGGGGCTGTTGATCTGGGCGGTGACTCTAGCCGGAGTTCTCGCCGGCGGCGCTCTGCTCGTGTACAGCACCAGTGCTCTCGCGCAGTAAAAATAATTATAAATAAAGAAGTGAAGCTTTTCAGCTAGCTTGTAATATGCTTCTCCAATAGACTTCGTCCATCCACTGTATATCAATGTAAAAGTCTTCTTTGCCTAATATAAGTTTATAAGTTAACACCATATTTGAAAAGAGATGTGATTGAATTCACTTGAGAATTAGAATTCATTTCCATCTTTTACAAGAAATTAGTATAGAATTAGTATTCAATTCCACACAAATTCATAAGGTAAATCAGACATGTTTAGGTCTGATTTGTGAATGTAATTTACTTATAGGTTAAAATCACCTCTTTAGCTCTTCTCTATATTCTCCCATGCATTCACATAAATTTTATTGAAAAAGGGATAAAATAGTAAAATTATAATAATTCAATTCAATTTTAATAGATTACAAATCAAGGATTAAGATTCAATTTTATTATTTACTAACTTATTCTAAATTAAAAAATTCAATTTATAATAAAATTCAATCCAATTTCATTACTTAAAAAATTTTCAAATAGGGTGTAAAACAAAACTATTTTTTGGTTTTTCTTATCACGGATATCATCTACTTTACCTAAATCTATTACCAATCATTTAATAAGTACGCATGCCCTAGTTGTCAGCTTTTATGAACAATCAAACTGGGGAAAATGCATTGCCAATAAATTTACGATTCAGACATGATATTTTGTTGCAATATCATGTTAAAGATAATAATTGTTAAAAGAAGGGGTTAATGCTTCACGTTAGAACAAAACCTGATTGATTATTCAAAGCACGTTGAACTCGGAAGTTGACCTCTAGAGGTCTACGATCTGGCAATTGACTTCTGCTTTACAGCTTCATACATGGAAAATCCAAGCACGTTTGGTTCCAGAGTTGTTGTGCAAACAAAAAACACTTTTTTCACTAGCAGAGAGACCAGCAGAGATTGTCTTTCAGTATCAAAAGTTACCTACCGAATTCAAAGTGAAATTGGAGAAAGTATTTTGATGATCAAGTGTTAGTTTCAGAAGCACTAGATTTGCTCTGATATCAACTTAATAGAAAAAAAGGATTTTACACTCACCGTCTGAAATAGACGAGTCCGTCAGATGGAATTCTTTTTCATTTCTCTTCTGATTAATTTCAGAATCTCGACTACCTGTTAGAAAGAAGATACTTCTGGTTAGTCATAGGTTAACTAACAAGGAAAAACAAATATGAGAGAATAACTTCTTAAATGGACTTAAGTGTTACTACGGCGAAAATATAGAAGAAGAGAGTTCATTCAGTTGTACAAAAAAAAAGTTATCTTCGTTGTCTTATTTAGGCCACAATATCAGTCCTAATCTAGAGAGTACTGCTTTATTGTATCAGTTATTCTATAACGATATTTAGACAGATAGGGTAGTAGATGTGGTTGCTCTAATTCATTAGAAAGTATAGTCGGATAGCTTAGCTTAAATATGAGTTTGCATAAATAAATGAAGGTTAAGAGTGAGCTTAAGATATTAACCATCAGCATTGTTAACAAAACAAACAATGTTAGTATTAATCCCAACCACAAGAGGAAGTGATTATACAGTATAATTTCTGCTATGATTAAAAATACATGCAGGACAGAACTTGTAAGAATTATCAGAACGTCAAATCAATCAGAAGAAACAGATAGGATAGGTATTCCTCTTACCCCAGGATAGTGTTGTAAAACAGGAGAGTAATGTTCAAGTGCGACATATATCTTCTCAAGAAGACGTGAGAGAATCTCAACATCATCACCCAAAAGATCAACCTGTGTTGCAGCCAAAAAATATCAAGCAGGTTCTCTTAAGTATTACATAATTATCACTCTCTAGTTGAATACCTCAGTTTCTGCTTTCTGAAGATCAGAACATTTTCTTTCAAATCCTTGCTTGTACCAGCAAGCCCTATTTTTAAGGAAGTTAACCAGCTGAAATAGATCGCTGAACTGATGGACGATAAACTCCAACCTACAGGACCAAAAGAATGTTACATTCTCATATCATAGGATTGCATTCACAAGCAAAATCAGATTGGAAGTATCTAATATGTATTGCTAACTTTTTGGTCGGATGCAGCTAGACGCGCAAAGGTTCATGATAGCTTGAACTACAGGTGGATATGATAAAACATGAAGATTGGATGAACTAGAAATGGCCAGGAAATGGACTTCCGGAACAAGTCATGTTCACAATTGTGTTATTCTTGAGTGATCTAAAGCTTAGACTAGAGTTATTACAGAAAATAGTTAAATAAATAAATGTAGAGTATCAAAACGTTCTTACTGATGATAAGGCAATTAAAAAATGGAAATATTTAGTTTTATAAGCCATTTAATGAGTACTCTTCACAAATTCAGATTTTGTAGGCTAAAAATCATGATAAATTAAGGAATAATAGATTTGTTCATGAATAATTCAAATTAGGTTTAACAAACAGCACAGAAATATATATATATATATATAAATGCAAGTTCAGATGTTATTCCTATTGAAATGAAAAGGAACAAACAGCACAGAAAACGAAAAAAAAATGTAAAAGTGAAAGTTTAGATGTTATTCCTATTGAAATGAAAAGGCTCCTGAGTTCAATTGGAAAAGTTATTTAAAGAAGATGCCAAAAATGGAGTAAAATTTTCTAATAAATGAGACATACCATAAAACCTTTAAAAAGTATTAATGAGTAGAGAAAAGAAGGTGAGATAAACATTTCGAATAATTAGCCTGGTTGCATGTACATAAGAACAGCAACATGTGCAATAATATGATAGTCACTAGACAAGTGTTGCGGTGAGCTTTAGAGAAGGTTAGAAATTAAAATACTAGTAATCATGTTGATAAAGGACAAATATAATAATAACGTGTAACAAATGATTTTCTGAGTTCCTGCCCTTTATGTCCATACTAAATGAAGGAACCAATCATCCAAATAAACCTCCTCCTTTTGTATGTTATTTTGATGCTGCATTAATTGATGAATGGAAATAGATTAAACTAAAATTTTAATTTTCGAGAATAAATTTAGAAACTAAAGATTTAAGCTACTTAAAACAAAGACTGAATATAAAAAATCTAATTTCAATAAAATATAAAGAATCAAGGGAATAGTTATGATGGATATACAAACTCTAAAGCAAGAGTTTTCAATATCTTCAATCGATAATTTAACTAAAAGGAAATATTAATGAAGATATCATTAATATGTGGCAAAAGGTGATTCGCTCACCCAGCGCCCCCTCCAAAGATATCATTAATAAAATAAAGTGTTGGTTGAAACTGAGGAGGTTCCATAGTATTGTGTGATAATCATTAAAAGGAAAAAAAAAATTTATAAGACTATGATACAACTTATATTACCTGATGGATTAAAATGTGAAACAATTACGAAAACAAAATATGGATAAAAATCAATAAAACAAAGATGAGAATGGCAAGATAGATTTACATAGTTAGTATAAAAAAAATAAAAATATATTATTTAAAGAGAAAAAATATATAATTCTGAATTTCTAATTGATGAAAAAAATAAGTGGAAATGAGTTGAGATTGGATTAACATGTTTAAAGGGGAACAAATGGTTAGGCAAGTTGAATCAATTAGAATGGAAAGTGTAAAAGATAGAAACTAAAGAAACTCTAGTATGATAGTCTTGCATGGAGCTCAATGGAGGAATAAAATCCATGCAATCAGTTCTAAAGAATTGGGACAATCCCAAATACTGATGATTGAAGATATATTGTTCACTATTGACCCATAAGGAGCCCGATAATATTTCACGCTTCCTACAGTAACTAATTTTTTTAAAAAAAGATATGTTATATCCTAGCAAAAATTAAAGTAAAAATCACCTTGATTTATAAAACCCCAGCTTGTTTGTCAATCTGCATTCAAGTTGCAAAACATTTTCTGATAACACTGTTATAGAATTAGTTACAATCGTCATGAACTTCAAATGTTCCTGTTCTCTAGCACCAGATGTTGCTAGTTTCATTTTATTTTCTGCAACAAGGTCTTGGAGAAATTTCCTTTGTTCCTCTAGTTCCTTTATAGTTTCAGACACATCTTCATGGTTCTGGGCCGCATCTTTTAACTCATTTTCATACTGTTGAACTTGCTTCAATGTCTCAGCCAATGTTTCTTTCAATGAGTCATTTTCTTCCTTTGTAACTGTAAGACAAAGCGATCGATCGCTAAGTTGGCCTCTTAGTATATTGATCTCACTGCGTACCTTGTCTAATTCCTCCTTTTGCCTCATTATATTTATGTCATAGCTCAACAAAAGTTCCTCTTTTTCCTTAATCAATGTCGACAACATTTCTTTCTCTTGTTTCAATTTTTTATTCTCTTCCATCTTCAAAGATAATGCCTTCTCCTTTTCTAGAACTGCTGCTGCGAAATAATCTTTCTCTTTGTGATGTTTCTCCGTCAATGGATTAACACTAGAAATGACATCTTTTAGAAACTCTCTACACGAGCTGAAACAGATGTCCTGTGTTATGTCCTGTGCTATCTTGAATTCCAAGTCTAAATGCGTCATTTCAACTTCAAGTTTACTAGATAAATCTTTAAATACAATCTTTTGTATTTCTTCTCTAATTATGCTGTCTAATTTCACATCTTCTGCATCAAAGTTCAACATTGTTCTCTGCTCCAAGAAGTCTCTCTCCATCATTGAAAATGTTGTTGATTGATTCATGCCATTGGGAGCTTGTGCTCTAATGCACATTAATTCCTTTTTCTTGTCTACAAACAAGCTTATTAGTTGTTGATTTTCATAATCAAACCTCTGATTTAGAGCAAGTAAAATGTTCTGATGAATCTGAACAAGTGACAATTCATCATTCTCTAAAAGAACATTATCCAATGTCGATATAAATCTAAGGAGATTCTTCTTTAACCGTTCATTCTCTTTGTCTCTCTTAAAAGGAGTATGAGATCCCTTTTCATTGAGGTAATCACGCTTAAGTTTAAACAATTCTTCTGTCGTCTCTCGCAATGTCAACTCATGCTGTAGTTTCATTTCGGCTATTTCATTTTTATAATAGGCAATTTGTTTATCCTCGCTCAGGTGCTTCAGTTCTGGGGAGTCAGCAATCGTTACTTTTGACAGATCCACAGCAGGACTATGGTGTGAGAATGCTAACCCCGGTTCTGAGCTCAGTAATGATGCAGAAACAGTATCAAGCTCTTGGCGCATAGTGGAAAGGTGATCCATAGTTTCCTTCCACTTATTTATAAATGTGTCTACAAGAACATTTCGCTTACACAGATTTGCTTCAAAATCATCTTGTTGTTCCTTTATTCGACTCTGAAGCACAATGGCAATGACTTCTTGTTGAAACTTCTTGTCCAACTCCTGCTGACTTATGATATCTTTTCCAACTCTGAATGCATCAATTTGCTGTTGCACTGAAACAGTTAATGTTTTCAATGCATCAGCAAATCCATCATCCATAACATTCAACTTATGCACAAGAATGTTACAGAACTCCTTATCTGCTAGACAAACTTCTGGTCTAGGTAAAATGTGGGAATCTATCAAGTCCTTAATTTCCTCCTTGAGCCTTGTAATATGATCTTGTAGCGCCAACTTTAATTCACAAAGACAAGCAACATAATCCAGTAGTCCCACTTTTTCACCCAAATAGTTTTGATAGAAATCCAATTTCTCTAGGGTTGATGTTTCTTTTCTAATCTTCATGTCTAACCGGTTTTCTTCAATCATATTTGATTTAAATAATTGCAACTTCTTTTCCACAGCCAATATCTCTGCTTCCTTTAAGGCAACTCTCTCAGCTGCCTCTGCTTCTATTGCATGGACTATTCCTCTGATGACAGAATCACTTACCATTCTTGAGACAGTGAGATGAGCATACACGTCATCAAAATAAGAATCTGACTCCTCGAGTAGAAACTTCTCGCACGATGCAATGTCATGATCAACTGAAAGCCCATTCTCTGACTCCAAAACTTTGTTCTCCATGGAACCAGGCACAGGCTTAAAATGGTTGATGAATTTAGAGGAACACTTAATATTCAGAAATTTCATATAAGAAAATAAGATGCTGCTGAGCTTAGTTCAAGATTTGTTATATTCTTTTGTACCAAAGATCAAGTGTATTGTAGAACTGGACACACTATAAAAGAAAATTGTGCGAGTCAAGGAAGATCTGTATTTCTGTCAACAATGCAAAGCCAATGACGCAAAAAAAAACCACTTCCATGGAGGAAAAATGTCCAAACAAATTTAAATCACACCGACAAGGATACGGTCGCTATTATACTTTAATTACTTGAAAACTATATTTATTAACATACCTAATACGCCAGGTTCCTAGAGAGCCAAAAAAAACAAATTTTAACAATAACTGAATGACGAAAGCAAAAGGATGAACACATTGCTTCAACCAAAACGCCAATATCATTTAATGTCGACGAAACTAAATAGTAAAAAATTTGTCTCTAACATCATTGCGATACCTATAACATAAATCACCCAGCAGAAAAAAATGCAACAGGGATTTTCAACTTAGTGACTTGAGACACAGACCATAAAATCCACTAGCTGCACGCAAATCATCGAAAACCTAAACAAATTACAGGGCGATAATGAATGCACTAGGAAAAAACAAGGGGCGCATACCGATTCGTACAAAACCCTAGCGTCGGAGCAAAAAGAGAAGAGTAGTAACTCTGGTCCACGACGGGAAGGCGATCCTTGAAGAAAGCTTGACCGATCTCCGCAGCTGTAAAAGGAGAGAGAGAATGGAGAAAAGCAGATAAAGGAGATTCCTTTTCGGCGATGGCGAGAAAGCAGAAAGGAAATAGAGCGGGAGTAGTGAGCTTTTAGCATTTAGCCGCATGGTATCCATACTTTTCCATTACCACATATGCCCTTGTGTGCCTTTGTCAAATAAGTCCATAAAAACATTAAATTTACACCTTGTCCGCGCTTACCCTTTTTCTAAATACACTTTAACATTTCACATCTACCAGTGATATTAAAAATGTGACAAAAGTCGATTTGCTCGACCCAACGTCCCCGTTAATTCATTCCTAGTCTAATATAAAAGAGATAAATTATAGATTGTTATTAGTTATTAGCGCAAATGATCAAGGCATGAAAGAACATACTTTGACGTGTCAAGTTTCGACTCAATGATCTCATTTGGTAATCTTCTGTCTTAACTATCGCACCACCTCAAAGGCACACCATTGACACTAAAAATTGTTACTCCATGAAGAGCAACAATGACACTTAGGGCATCTACGTTATAACACTAAAATAACACACCACATGCGTTAAAACCAATACAGTGTTAACGTTATAATGCTGACACAAGGGACATGTTCAAAGTAGTTAACGCCTTCATTGCATTATTTTATTTAAAAAAAAAACTTAGACTGTGTGGGTGGTCACAATATTTTTTTTAAATATGATTTTATCATCTTAATTAAAAAATAAAAATATATAAATTTTAAAACTACTGGTAACGACTAGTAATAAAATTTCATTTATAAATATTCAACATCTTATACAACTCATTTAAATCATTCCAAATACCT